>MJUU01042798.1:11584-22295 GCA_002080025.1 Modiolus philippinarum
CTCAGCTTGCAGTCAATTAAAGTATGTTGTTTTAACAATGTTAATTAACATGAACTAAGGTTACCTGTCAATCAATTAGTTGAATAAACAAAGGAATCTTTTATAATGTAATAGGAATAATTAAATAAAATAATCAATTAGTGGAATGGAGAAAGAAATCTATTATAATTAATAGGTGTCATATGAAATAAAAAAAAATGTTTTTACTTAAAATAAAAAAAAAATCATATAAAGTTAACAAACATCTGATCTAGAAGTAACATGGTATTTTATATATTGGCAAACACATAGCTGGAAAAATAACAAGTATGAAAAACAAATTGGCTCTGCAATTTTTTTTCTTTATATTAACTAAAAATGTTACCTTTCTTGAAATAAAAAAATGTACTTAAGTGCAAATTGTGATTGCTTTTTTTATTCATTTAAAAGTACTGATTCTGTTAATAACAAAAATATGAAAAATTATGTTTGGTTACTGATTTAATAAATCCCCTTTATATCAAAATACATATTATAGGAAAAACATAATACAGCTATGATATGGACACTATTTCGCCAACAATGCCAACAGACAAATTAGTGTTGATCAGAATCTCAACCCTGTATTAAGTGACCACCTGTCTTATGTGACTTTCTTTTGTGGTTCCCTTGGAAAGTCACATAAGACAGGTTTGACTGTATATGATTGGTTTAGGAGTGTGAATCAGTTCAGTCTAATACCTGTAAGGGGTGAATTTGTTACCCTGTAAAATATTTATGACCAGAGGTTTTTTGACATCACATTGCAATAATTTCAAAGTCAGAACATTTAGTACATTACATTACATACAGCTGATGGAATGACAAAATGCCATATCCCTGTTTCAGAATTGACAAAGTTTTTTCATAGAGTAACAGCCTTCTCTGTAATTAGATAATGAAGGCAACATGGGACGGTGGAGAACACATCCATTATTTTCATAATTTTTATTAGTTCAGTGTGTTGGACTCTAAATTAAACACATGTGACTCATCCATTCTTTGGGATGCCCATTTAATTTATGTATATGTATTAATCAGACACAAAAACTGGCACTGATAATGAGACAGGTTATCTTTACACATTTATAATGTTTTACATTAATTAATGTGCACATGTATATGTTTCGAATTGAAACAGTTGACAGAATTACAAGAAGAAATGAAAAGGAAAGAGACAAGATGGACGTCAAGTAATTCTCGACTGAGGAGTAAGATAGAACAATTGGAGCAGGAAAACTCCGAATTGAAGGAAGAAATAAAACTGATGGAGAAAAGGAGGCTTGAATGGTTACAGAAGGAACAAAATAAAGTAAGTAAAATACAGTGAAACTAGTCTAAACCAGACCGTTTTCAGACTGAAGGTATTGTTCAATAGAGACAAGTGTTTGGTTACATATGTTAAGAATGTATAGCTGCTTATACAAAGTGATAGACCGAATTATCTGTCGTTTACAAAGCTAATTTTATCATCTATGTTCATCTTTTACTTATCTGACTTTTTAGCTCACCTGGCTATGCCAGGGTGAGCTTTTGCCATCACTTGGCGTCCGTCGTCTGTCCGTCCGTCTGTCGTAAACTTTTCATTCAAAGATCTTCTCCTCTGAAACCACTGGGCCAATTGGAACCAAACTTGGTCACAATAGTCCTTGGGTGGTCCCCTTTAAAAAATGTATCCGGCAGGTCTGTACCTAATTCAAGATGGCCGCCAGCAGGGAACATAGCTTTAACATTGGACCCTATAGGAAAGACATTCAAAGATCTTCTTCTCAGAAACCACCAGTCCAATTATAACCAAACTTAGTCACAATGGTCCTTAGATGGTCCCTTCCAAAAAAGGTATCCGGCAGGTCCGTACCTCATCCAAGATGGCCGCCAGCGGGGAACATAGTTTTAACATTTGACCCTATGGGAAAGACATTCAGAGATCTTCTTCTCAGAAACTACTAGTCCAATTATAACCAAACTTAGTCACAATGGTCCTTAGATGGTCCCTTCTAAAAAAGGTATCCGGCAGGTGCGTACCTCATCCAAGATGGCTGCCAGCGGGGAACATAGTATTTATATTGGACCCTATGGAAAAGGCATTCAAAGATCTTCTCAGAAACTACCAGTCCAATTATAACCAAATTTAGTCATAATGGTCCTTAGATGTTCCCTTCTGAAAAAGGTATCCGGCAAGGTCCGTACCTAAACCAAGATAGCCGCCAGCCGGGAACATAGTTTTCACATATGACTCTATGGAAAAGGCATTCAAAGATCTTCTTCTCAGAGACAACCAGTCCAATTATAACCAAACATAGTCACAATGGTCCTTAGATGGTCCCTTCCAAAAAAGGTATCCAGCAGGTCTGTACCTCATCCAAGATGGCCGCCAGCGGGAACATAGTTTTAACATTGGACCCTATGGAATATACATTCAAAGATCCTCTTCTCAGAAACTACTAGTCCAATTAGAACCAAACTAAGCCACAATGGTCTTGCAATGGTGCTTAGGTGGTCCCATCCAAAAAATGTATCTGGCAGGTCTGTACCTCATCCAAGGTGGCCACCATCTGGAACATAGTTTTTACATTGGCCTTATTGATTTTAAGGGGAACCTCTGCCCAAAGTATGAATTTTTATTTGAATTGTGGTCTGAATGTTTTAATTTCAGCAATATGTATTACCTTGATTATAAGGGGAACCCCTGCCCAAATTTTTTTTGAATAGTGTTTTATTATGGGTTGTAATGGATGGTGGTTCTTTGGGTTGCCATGGAAACCAAAGAAGAATACTGTAATTTAAGAAAAAAAAGTATTCTACTAATTTTATGTTTTGTTTTTCCTATTGGAAATGCCTTTTATCTATGTCAGCCATGGTCCAGGTGAGCGATACAGGCTTTTGAGAGCCTCTTGTTATTTTTATTTTTTATTTTTTATATTGCTTTGTGACGACAGAACGATCTCTCATTTAAAATCGTGAGATCGCTTCCAATTTGGATGCGGTGGAATTTCGGCTGGGTATCGCCTGTGCATGTATAAAAACACCTACCGGAAGAAATCGGAACTATTTTCCTTCAATCTTAACAAAGTTTCGAGTGCCGAAGATATGAAATATCCCTTCTATGCCTCCATTCAAAGTTCAAGCGTATCTCTTCACATTGACCTGGTACCATTTTGAATATTGAAAATGTCACGTGATAAAAGTAACATCTGAACCAATTTCGGGTATTTTCTCTTGAGTTCCGCGTATTTGACCGGAAAAGATATGGTTAAAAAACGTGTCTTTTCCGTGTACGATTTGAACTTAATTTTATCACATGACATTTTCAATATTCAAAATTTTTAATTTTTTAATTTTTAAATTTTTTCACAATTTTAAATAAGAGATCGTTCTGTCGTCACAAAGCAATATAAAAAATAAAAAATAAAAATAGAAAGTCAGATTAGTAAAAGATGAACATGGATGATAAAATTAGCTTTGTAAACGACAGATAATTCGGTCTAACAAAGTGACATCATATCATATTTAGTTGGGACAGGTTTCTGCTTTAGTTAGAGTCCAGTTTAGGAAGGTTTCTGGTTTAGTATTGCATCAGTTTCTGGCTTTGAGAGTGTTCATTTAGGGAAGGTTTCTGGTTTAATCAGGACGTCAGTTTAGATAACTTTCTGGTTAAGACGGCTTTCAGTCTAGATAGGTGTTTGGCATACCCAGGTTCAGAAGTTACAGATATTGATATAAATGTGTTTAGCAGCATGTTTGGTTTATTCAAGTTTCTGGTTTTGTCTTGGCTCAGTATTGACAGGTTTCACTGAATTTTGAAGCGCTATCGTGAATTATTAACTTGCTCATAAAGGAGGATCACTAAAAGACTTCAAGATTAAGAACAGCAGTAATTGTATAATAAGCTAGATAGTTTGAGTTCCATGTCAATAGAATGATAATTTTGGTACATTTACATGTCTTCTGTACATAGATTATTGGTGCTTTTATTACAGTTAAAACATGTGAAAAAATTTACAATATTCCTACATGTATGTACATATTTTAGATCACGTACAAGCTTAAACAATGATCATTATCAGAACCCCCATCTCCCCAACAGTAACACAGTGTTGATGTCTTACAGAGTAATATCTATAGGGTCTGTAAGTCTTGTCATGTGACTCATGAGAATCCACGATAAACCGGCAATTCGAAAACGCTTCCCGCCAAAACATGACGTCTGAGTATTGTGACATTAACAATTTTGTTTAAAACATCATATATCTTTGTTTAAAATGTAACTTCTGGGTACTATTTTTGATCCCGGAAGTCCCAAAATTATATGAGACTTACATGCCCTATATAGAGGATCGGAATTAAATGGATCAATAATTTCCAAATTAGCTTTACATGTGTATACAAAGCCTTTGTTCTCACTACTGCTTTTGATTGGATAAATGGATGTTTTTATTAAAATTCTTATATAGTCATATTCTTGTGTATCATTAGAAACATATTTTGTCTTATTAGGGAAAGACAAAGTCAGCACCTCGTAGTAGTACCCCCACACAGTTACATCCTACTCAGAATTCTGCAGATTTTCAGACTACTGACTCTGATGAAGAAAAGGATCCTGTAAGAGGTAATGAGCATTAAAAAATTCTTGTAGGTTGTAATGCAAATTTGAATGACACCTATTTCAGAAAATTACTATAAAAAATTTGTAATTTGAATTTAATATAAAACCTAGGTTAACAGTTGTGCTCTTATTTATCTTGCTGTAAACTCGGATATTGAGATTTGTTGTAATATATTTTAGGATAACATTTTAGCCCATTTTGACCTGTACATGTTTAAGATGAACAACTACACAAAATGCTCCATATGCATCAAAAGGTATTTGATAAGAAGAAT
This sequence comes from Modiolus philippinarum, assembly GCA_002080025.1. Lineage (NCBI taxonomy): Eukaryota > Metazoa > Mollusca > Bivalvia > Mytilida > Modiolidae > Modiolus > Modiolus philippinarum. Next base: position 16,484 of record MJUU01042798.1, read on the forward strand.
CAAAAGAAAAACTCCAGGCAAAGTTGCAAGAGAAACTGAAATCTTCATGTTTTTTGTTGAAGTTAACTTTGCCTCGTCATCCCTTTTACTTTTAAGCTCACCTGGCCAAAGGCCATGTGAGCTTTTGCCATCACTCGACGTCCATCATCCGTCCTTCCATCCATTAATTTTTGTTCAAAAATCTCCTCTAAAACTACTGGGCCAATGCTAACCAAACTTGACCTGAATCATTACCAGGGTATGCACTTTCAAGTTTGTGATTTTTATCTCCGTAGACCAAATAACATGGCTGCTGTTACTAAAAATAGAACATATGTGGTAAATTGCTGTTTTTTGCAAATAACTCACATTACAGATATCAAAATTCTGACGGGGTAAAAATGATCAGCATGATGAGATCTACCCACTGTGCAATTTTGAAGAAAATCTGAAAACCCATCTCGGAGTTGTGGCCCTTTTTCAAATTTTCAAAATTTTTGCATTTTTTGTATATTTATTTCAAAAAGTGTAACAGATAGAAGTCAAGTGTAAATTGCAAAAATGTTCAGCATATCAAGATCTACCCAACCTAAAATTTTGAAGAAAATCCATAAACCCTTGTAGGAAATATTGCCCTTTTTTCACCAAATTCTTAAAATATTCTAATTTTTCGTCTTTTATTTCCAAAACTATAGAAGATGAAGATTAAGTGTAAAATGATGAAATAATTGCCATGCTGAGGCGACTTTAAAACTGGTGTTGGAAATAGTTCGTTGACCGCCATTTTCAAAATGGCCACCAAAAAAGGCGGGAAAATTCAACATTGTCGGATTTCAATGAAATATGGTTTCCAAATAGATATTGATGTTGTGACTTCAAAACCTGTGTTGAAAATTGTTAGTTGACCGCCATTTTCAAAATGGACGCCAAAAAAAGTGGGAAAATTCAACATTGTCAGATTTCAATGAAATTTGGTTTCCAAATAGGTATTGATGTTGCAACTTCAAAACTGATGTCAAAAATTGTTCGTTGACCACCTTTTTCAAAATGGCCACCAAAAAAGGCAGGAAAATTCAACATTGTCTGATTCAATGAAATTTGATTTCCAAACAGGTATTGATGTCACAACTTCAAAACTTATGTTGAAAATTGTTTGCTGAAGGCCATTTTCAAAATGGTTGCCAAAAAAGGCGGGAAAATTGTTTGTTGACTGCCATTTACAAAATGATGTCTCTGTTTCAAAACTTGTGTCGAAAGTGGGCCTTGGCAACAGCGTTTTTTGTCAATAAAGCCCAACTAAGAAAAATAGTACAACATGATCAGACTTTAAATACTGTTCAAGATATTGGTGGTGTTCGAGGTACTAAAGTTTGAGAGACTGATGATCAACTGTATAACTTACAATGTTACCAAGATTGTGGCAACTGAAAGCCAGGTGAGCAATACAGGCTCCTGGGAGCCTCTAGTTAACCTCTAACAGGTATCTAAGTCTTGATTGAATGATTAGGCAGAAATTTAGACATCAAAATTAGACTGTATTAGAGTTAATTAATTGTTGGGTGCTTTGTTCATTTTACAAATTTTACTTGTTTAGATTTCTTGTCAACAGATATTGATGCTAGTATGAATTGTATTAATTGCTTCAGATTCAAGTTCAAAAGCTTCAACAACACAAATGTCACTACGACCAACACAGTCATCTACTCAAGTACGGGGTGCAAATATCCCATCACAGCAGTCAGTTTCTCAACCTGTATTACCAGGTCATATGAAAACAGGTCCGCCAACATTCATTAATCAACATGGACAGGGAAAAACAGCTCAGCCAAGCTTCACCAGTCACCCCGGCCAACAAAGAGTAGCTCAACCAAGTTTGACAGGTCCAAATAAAACATCACAATCAAGTTTCAGTAGTCATGCTGGCCAGCCTAAGGGAGGTAATTCTAATTCTAACAACAATCAGCAGAAGTTGCCAGAGAATTTTTTGAGAATGTCCCTGACAGAAGATATACCAAGGTTTGGAACAGTATCAGCTGTACCACAAGAGTAAGTTGTAATGTATACATGTATTAACAGATTATAACTGTTCTCTACTTCTGTGTAAACAAAACCTCAAATTTAATCCTAAGACTTTATTCCATGTTTTAAAAACACCTATCAAATGCATGTATTACTACCTGTCTGACAGGAACAGTTTTATTAGTTCTGCTGCTTGTTGGAGACATGAGTTTGAGGATTTTCCCTTCCATGTCTTGCTTTTACTTAAAACTTTGAAAAAAAATATCATTGATGACATTTTATTTCCAACATGATTATTTAAATACCATTCATAATTGAGCAATATAGAGTTTATTCTGAAAAATACTAGAGTACAGTACATGTATTGCAATAGAAATAAGAGGAATGCAGAGTTTAGGTCAATGAGCAGTGGCGGATCCAGACTTTCTACTAAGGAGGGCTGACCCCTGGCTCCCTGGATCCACCACTGATGAGACATCCCTGTAATTAGAGAAATTCAGAATATTGTTTCATATATCAGTATGACACTTTTGTTTGAAATGAAACTTGGCCTAAAATGAACTGTTGGGCAATGATTTACTAGGATTTATAGGAGATATTAATGTAGAAGTCCAAGAAGAAGTAGAAGTCCATCAAGATACATTTAGCCTTTCAAAATCACATATGAAACAACTGTAAATATTGGTAACCATTATAAATCCACTATTATGATATATATTATGAATTCACTATCATGATAGTTGGCATTGTTAATACTGGCAAGATATGTCCATAAACTTATTTCAATGCTGTACATTTCAATTTGAGATCTAAGGGAAAATCATTAAGCATTCAAAGAATACCATTGTGTTGTTGTGACAAACTGATTTCAATGATTTTATGAAAATCATTTTCAGAATAGTTTTCTGAATTACTTTCCTCCTTGAAATTTTGCATTGTAAACATATTTTTATGCCCCCGTGATGAAAAGTCAGTGGGCATATTCGTCCATCCGTCTGTCTGTCTGAGGGGGGGGGTACATAGTTTGCCCACACAACTCCTCCTACAGTTTTTGTGCTAGAAAGTTTTTATTTTGCAGATCATTTGTAAATATATTGAAGATGTGCATGTGATAAGGAATTTGATTTTGGAGCATTTTTGTCAAAAATATACATTGTTGGACTTAGTCACTTATGGTGATTTTTCATAGAGGGTGCATAGTTTGTCTGTGCAACTCCTACAGTTTTGATGTTAGGTAGTTTTTATTTTGCAGATTAATTTTACCTATATTGAAGATGTGCATTTGGAAAGGATTTTGATTTTGGCGAATGTTTGGAAAAAAAATATATGTTGTTCAACTTAGTCATTTTTGGGGTGAATTAGTAATAGAGGGTACATAGATTGTCTGCACAACTCCTTGTACAGTTTTGATGCGAGGAAGCTTTTATTTCACAATTCACAATTTATTTGTACCTTTATTGAAAATGTACATGTGGTATGGATTTTAATTTTGCTAAATTAAAAAAAATATATATACATTTTTGAACTTTTAAATTTTTTTGGTGATTTAGCAATAAAGGGTGCATAGTTTGTCTCTGAAACTCCTGTGGAAACATGTGTTTAGTGGGGCATCATGTGTCTTACAGACACAAATTTCATTACTAAGAAATCCCAATTTTATTCAACCTTGCACAGGGGCATGTCATCCTCTAAATTCTTAAAAATTTTATAGTCCATTGTGTATGACCTTACCGGTCTACTAGTTCCTATTGTGTAAGCAATTTATCATTTCATAATTCAAAAATAAATATTGCAGTATAAGTAAAGGGAATTTGAATTAATTGTCATTTTTTTTCTCTCATTTATTAAATAGATTTATCTTTCTATAAGGTAATACTTTATCAAGGTAAAACCTCCCCAGGCCATTACAGATTGATATACAATAGTATTGTTGGACAATTCAAAAGGATCCCGATTGTGTTGATTAGTTAACAAAAGCAACCCACCAAAAACTTTTTCCAATCTATGTTGTAGTCCAGCAATACCAGTTGCTCAAAAAAATAATAGGTACAGCTTACTCAAATTGTTAAATTGCTTACACAATAGGAACTAGTAGACCGGTAAGGTCATACACAATGCACAATAGTATTAATCTTTAGTTTTTTGTATATGTTTATTTTGATTTTAGCCTGTTTTCTATGGTATTTTATCTGCTGTTGTATTTCTTACTTCCTTTCATTCCCTTTCTTCTTTTGTATACATGTATTTAAACAAATTTCTGTTGGTTTACAGTACCAGTTTATACACAGATACAGAATGTGATACAACAAACAATGGGAATGTTCCACGGAAAACTGCCACAAAATATAGTGTGGATAGGTCAATGATTGACAAGGGCAATAATGGATATGATGAATTTCAGCACAATGATGGCAAGGTTTGTCTAGTAGCTTGTTTTATATCAGGATAAATATTGACTTCTGTAGTCATTTGCTGTATTTTTTACCAGCTCCCTGTGTTAAAAAAATTGAATTCTAGGACAGCAGTAAATTGGCTGTTAATCAGCATACCTATGATTTTTATACGACCGCAAAAATTTTTGCGGTCGTATTATGGTATACCGCTGGCGTCGGCGTCTGTGGACAGCATAACTTTGGTTCTAGTGAGCGGATTGTTACCAAATTTTAGCATGATGTTTGTTGGCACAAGCTTAAGCCCGGGTTATAATTTCGCCCAACCCGTTTTTGAAAAAGAGGCAAAAAAGGGACCAACAAGGGGTTAAATTAGGTATTTTCGTGTCTGTGGACAGCATAACTTTGGTTCTAGTGGACGGATTGTTTTCAAATCTTAGTATGATGTTTCTTTCAACATTCTTGAGATACCTTTTTTTCCTTTAGTTTTTGGCCCCACCCATTTCAGAATTAGAGGTCAAAAAAGGGTTAAATTGGGTGTTTTCACATATTTGACTGTAGAATCTTTATTATTTAATGGATTTTGATGGGGTTTGTTTCAGTGTGCTCCTTAGGAAATTTCCAATCTGGTGTATGCCAAAGGATTTCACATAGCATGTACCGCTCACAAGATAAATGGGGCCCAACAGGGGCTAATCTCAAAAAAATTAATTTTTTTATTTTAAGTCCGATTTTGATGCAGTTTTTTTCAATGGATTTCCTTGTGAAAAATTAATATGGCACTCAGATATTAGATTTTTGGTAACTTGTTTCCTTTCCCAGCTATGAGGGGCCGAAGGGACCAAAATTGCGAATTTGCAGATTATGTAGAATTTCTATTTTTCATCGGATTTCAATGGGATTTTTAGTTCGCCTCAACGATTGGAGTACCCCCGGCGTCCGCATCCACGTCCGCGTCTACGTCTACGTCTACGTCCGCATTTGGGCATATATTTTCCGCATGATCGACTTACATTCAAGTTTATGTCCGAGTTCAGATCTAAGCAACTGTACATGGTAGGATCATCTAACCTTGCATGTGCATGCATCTTTGGGGGTAGGTCAGCATCCAGTCATTGACCTATATTTTCCGCATGATCGACTTACATTCAAGTTTATGTCCGAGTTCAGATCTCAGCAACTGTACATGGTAGGATCATCTAACCTTGCATGTGCATGCATCTTTGGCAGTAGGTCAGCATCCAGGCAAAAAAATTAGGTCACTTTTCTGTTAATGTAGGAATTCAGGTCTCCATAACTGTACATGGTAAGATCATTTAGCCTTTGTATAAGGGATGGTAAATGAGCACCCTGGCGAAATTGGGTTTCTGTGTCCATGTGCCATAACGAGGCGAACTTTGTAATCGTTGATTACCTATGTTTTT
>MJUU01042798.1:23368-43159 GCA_002080025.1 Modiolus philippinarum
CACAACGTTGACAATTAACTGTTATTAATCAATAAATGGAATGTATAATTACACAATAAGTCAATTAAAGAAAACAAGGGTATGCAAACAGGTGATAAGAGTTGTTAAAACAACATTACACACACATGTCAAGGTGAGAAATCATGCGTGCAATCAATTGACCCAGATCTTCACCTGTTTGTTATATAAACAGGTAAATAAAAACAAGACTCGTATTGTCAAAAGTTTTATTTTAATCATAAATTACAATACAAAAACAAATAAAACAACAACAATAATAAAAACATCAATTTCTTGTAAGACACCTACCTGCATGTATAAATATAAACATAGTGACTTTTATGACTTGACTCCGGGAATTGAGCATTTACCGATGTTTTGGGCCATGAGGGTTTTCAAAATTTAATTTTTCGTCAATTTTGCAAAAATTTAAAAAAATACTTGTTTTTTACTGACGAAAAAAAAAGGGTAATTACGGTAAAGTACCTCCATGATGCTGAAATGAAACCATCGTGAATTTAGTAAGAAAACTAAAAAATGCTTATTTCTTTTATTAAAAGTAATAAATAATGTGTCAATAGAACCAGATGATTGTTGAATACCGGCAAACTGTATTTGGTCATCATTGAATGTGTCTGCTGGACATTTTACGTTCTCGACTTTCCTCCTTGGTTCTTGGTTACTCTAATAAGTCGGATCCCTTCTCTGGAAATGAATTTTAGCTCCCAAATTTCCGACTTATAATCGAGTATAAGTGTGCATATTTGTCCATCCGTCAGTCTGTCCAAGGGGGTACATAGTTTGTCCACACAACTCCTCCTACAGTTTTTATGCTAGAAAGTTTTTATTTGGAGATCATTTGTAAATATATTGAAGATGTGCATGTGATAAGGAATTTGATTTTGGAGCATTTTTGTCAAAAATATGACTTAGTCACTTATGGTGATTTTTCATAAAGGGTGCATAGTTTGTCTGTGCAACTCCTACAGTTTTGATGTTCGGTAGTTTTTATTTTGCAGATTAATTTAACCTGTATTGAAGATGTGCATGTGGAAAGGATTTTGATTTTGGCGAATTTTTGGAAAAAAATATATGTTGTTCAACTTAGTCTTTTTTAGGGTGAATTAGTAATAGAGGGTACATAGATTGTCTGCACAACTCCTCGTACAGTTTTGATGCTAGGAAGCTTTTATTTCACAATTCACAATTTATTTGTACCTTTATTGAAGATGTGCATGTGGTAAGGATTTTAATTTTGCTAAATTAAAAAAATATATATACACATTTTTGAACTTTTAAATTTTGTTGGTGATTTAGCAATAAAGGGTGCATAGTTTGTCTCTGAAACTCCTGTGGAAACATGTGTTTAGTGGGGCATCATGTGTCTTACAGACACAAATATCATTACTAAGAAATCCCAATTTTATTCAACCTTGCACAGGGGCATGTCATCCTCTAATTTCTTAAAAATTTTACTATAAATCTTTAGTTTTTTGTATATGTTTATTTTGATTTAGGCTGTTTTCTATGGTATTTTAACTGCTGTTGTATTTCTTACTTCCTTTCATTCCCTTTCTTTTTTTGTATACATGTATTTTAAACAAATTTCTGTTGGTTTACAGTACCAGTTTATACACAGATACAGAATGTGATATAACAAATAACGGGAATGTTCCACGGAAAACTGCCACAAAATATAGCGTGGATAGGTCAATGATTGACAAGGGCAATAATGGATATGATGAATTTCAGCACAATGATGGCAAGGTATGTCTAGTAGCTTGTTTTATATCAGTATAAATATTGACCTCTGTAGTCATTTGCTGTATTTTTTACCAGCTCCTTGTCTAAAAAAAATTAATTCTAGGACAGCAGTAAATTGGCTGTTAATCAGCATACCTATGATTTTTATGTTAGATTTATGTGTGAACAACAAGATTTATAAAACAAAACTAATTTCAGATTTATTTAGCTTTGCTTTAATTTTTAATAACAGATTGAGAGAATATATAAAACTGGTGCTAGAGAAATTTTGTTTCCAAATGGAACCAGAAAGGAGATATCAGCTGATGGGAAGTCTATAGTGGTATCCTTCTTCAATGGAGATATAAAACAGATCATGCCAGACCAGAGAGTGGTATGTTGTACTCTTACATCAAAGTATGCTGCTGCCATACCAGTGAAAAACAATTATTATAATGATCAGTATTACTTTGGCAATTTAATAGGGTCTGTAAGTCTCGTCACATGACCAACGTGAATGAATGAGAAACCTGTTTCCAGGGTACCATCACTTATGTAGTACTATGTGGGAATGGTGGGGTTTTGGATTCACAGATCAAATTAACCATGGAATTCATTTTCTATGAACCAGCATATTTTTTAATTAATGAATTATGACCTTAATTTACTTAACTTGGGTAGAAATTAAATAAAAATAGCAATTTTCTTGAAGCCTCATAGTCTCTATCAACCAGGCTCTTCCAGCTATGGTAGATATCCCAATGTAAAGCATCTAATCAATCCTGAATTTGTGACGTTGAGAAAAATATCCTGGAAGTGAAATCGGTTGACTGATTAAATGTGTGTTCTGCATAGTGACTTCATAAGTTAGTGAAAGTAGGACGAAACTTACAGACGTTATTCAAAAGCCAGCCCTATTGGGGCAATTATACTATTTTGTGTATGGTTAAAGGTTATTTTTGTACAATAAGCATCACCTTTTTGTCTTTCGTACATTGTGTATGATTATTATAATTAAGTGTACATTCATATAAAACATGCAGCCTACAAAGTCCACACATCTATAAAGAAAACCTTTTTTATTTTGTATAAATCATACATTTACCCACATACTAAACATTTACTTATACATTATAGGTATATTACTATGCTGAAGCCCAGACTACACATTCTCACTACCCAGATGGATTAGAAGTTCTGCAATTTCCAAAGTAAGTACTGATACAACAAAATATTGAATTAAGATTTAGAAGACTTCTTCAACTTTGAAACATAAACTTCAACCATAAATTGGATGTTATAATTCTCAATTGTCATGAATTAGTAGGAAATATTACTGCTTTACAATTTTCACATGAATTATCACATGACAAGAGTCACAGACCATATTGTGGTACATGTGAGTTCTGTGAATGTCCATTTCAACAGTTTATGCCTTTTAAGTGCATACATGTCCAAGACCAATGCTGATGTCAATATCAACGATATCGACAAAACCGATGTGATATCAATTCAATATCGAAGTCTTAATAAATTGCTTTAATATAATGAATAGCTTAAAAACTAATGCCGATGTCGATATCGACAAACACGATTCGATATCGACTCGATATCGAAGTTTTAATAAATTGCTTTAATGGAATGAAAGACTTGAATTCAAATACCAATGTCGATATCGACAAACATGATTCGATATCAACTTGATATCAAAGCATCAATAATCATAGTATAACTAATTGACCGTCGTGAATATAAATAAAAATGTCACAAGTGCCGAACAACACAGACAGATTAATCAAGTTGCGGAATCAACTAATATTAATTGTAACTAATATTTATCCTAATCCCATTTTAGTTTTGATGCCAAACAAAGTTAGATGTTGTCTGTCGTTCGAAGACTCTTCTTCAACCCAAAGAGACACTCCAAAGTGTCCAGGTCTCGTATCCGTTCTAGATACCTTTATCACCATTATAGAAGGCGTCATCTCCATCTTCGCTCGAAATACAAAAGGCTTAAGTTTTAAGAACTATGTTTACCATGATTTCTGTGCTGAACACAGTTACTTATTTATTGTTAATCTAGCTAAGACAGGTATTATTGGAGCTATAAACTTTACTGCTACTCATTGTTAGGATTATGCCCATTTTAAAGTTACCTAGTTACTGCTGTGGCCTTTGAGCATTGAGGGAAGAACCCTTTTTAACCCCTGTGTCCCCACCTAAGCCAAGCCGGCTTCCCGGCTGCAACGATTGAGCATTGATGGAAGAAACGTCCCATTTTATACTATCACTTGATTAACTAGCCCCCCGCTGAAGCGAGGTACAAGCTGAGGTTAGGTGTTAGCTGTGGGGGCACCCGTTCTCTATCCACATATGGGGTGCTAAGCGTTGAAGAAATACTATCAAACAAGATATACAATCTACACGAGCATTTGCTAGCCACACATGTGTGTGTGTGTGCGCGTCTGTCGTTCCACTAGGGCAGCAAAAGGCCAGTACTATGCTACATCTTTGATATCCACAAACAAATACTATCTGTTCAAGATGTTGTTACGATATCGTGACGATGCTATATATCAACAAGTACAGTTTGAACATAGCATTTTAAACGATGTCATTGCGATATCGTAACAATATTGAAGATATCGTCGATATCGACAAATAAAAACAGTACTTTTATAATGGTTGTCGATATCGTTACGATATCGTAAAGATGTTGTTGATATCGACAAGTTCAGCTTTAACAGAAGCGTATTTACAATGTAGTTATGATATCGTGGCGATGTTGACGATATCGTCGATATCGACAAGTGTGTTTGAACATAAGCGTTATTACAATGTAGTTACGATATCGTAACGATGTAGTCGATATCGTTGACATCCGGACAAGCATAAACAAGTGGAGTATAAGTCTTGTTGACGATGTTTCGTCGATATCGTAACGATGTTGACGATATTATTGATATCAACAAAAAAGTGGTGTTTAACTTGTAATGTTGACGATATCGTTAGGATGTTGCCAATATCTCGATATGGACAGACTATTCATATTAAGTACTAATGTTGTTGACAATATCGACGAACAAGTTCTGATCAAATGTAAGTGCTAATGACAATGGATAATAATGTTGAACTTAACTTGCGATGTTGTTACGATATCGTAACGATGTTGGCGATATGGTCAATATCGACAACCAAGGGCAACCCACCATTACCGTTGTTGATGTTATAATTATTCTTGTCAAGCAAGTTAAGTTCCATCATATAATTAACGTTGCCATTAGCAACAGTTTAATGATGTCGAGGTTATTGTGACTACATCGTGTCTTGGACATACCTCTTTAAGTGTAAGTAAAATCAAAGCATTTTAAATTTCAAAAATGAAGAGATGTAGAAGAATAGCTTTTAGTAAGGTCTACCAAATTACCAGCCTCAGTACATTTTTGTTCTGCAGATGGCTGTTTGAAAGTTTGCCTTCCTTCAGTGCAGACAAAATCAAAACCAATATGAAAGATTGAAAATCAAAAGATGTTGAAGTTTGATGGAGAATAGGTATCCTCAAGGACTAAAGAATGAACACAAATTGCTACCCCCCCCCAAGATAAAAAAAATAAAGGAGATATGGAATGAATCTCCATAATAGAACAATCCCAGAATCTACAAAGCATGAACACTTTATCAGCTCTTAGTAATTAGCACACATCAATATCGTTACATGTTCCAACATGTTTTACCTTTTCTTGGCTGAGCTATTTGTCAGAACTCATGATTGTTACTGAAATTGTTGTAAACAACTGCTATAAGTTTAGAAAAGAGAAATTATTGAAGAAAATTGGGGAAAATAGTGATGGGGTAATTCTACTTAAACTTCATCCTTTGTCATGCTGAAAACCTTAATCTGTAGAATTTTCTTTCTTATGAATCAATCAGTCTGAGCTTTAAATCATATACATGTACATGTATCTGTGTATTTTCTTATTTCCAGCAACCAAGTAGAGAAACATTATCCTGATGGTACTAAGGAGATTACATTTGTAGACCAAACTATCAAATATTTGTTTCCTAATGGATCCGAGGAGAGCATCTTCCTTGATGGTACAGTTATACGTGTAGATAAAAATGGAGATAAAACCATGGAGTTTCCTAATGGACAGAGAGAAATTCATACCAATGATTTTAAAGTAAGCTTACATAAATTCACAGTTGAACTTCAATGGCTAGATCTGCAATAACTGAAACAGGCTGAATTTCTTGAACCCTTTGTGTGGCCCCTTTGTTCAAGTTTAACTTAGAGCAACTTCCATAGCTCAATCACCCCTCTAGCTCCAACTGTTTTCATCGCTACCTTGGGTGTTCAAGCCATCAATATGAAAAAGAAAGGAAATGGGGTAAATGTCAAGGAGACAACACCCCATATCCAGGTTAAAACAACCCAAACAATACTGTAAACCGGGAAATTTTCGTGCCGTCTTCATTTCGCGGTAAATTGACATGATTTTAGTTCACACAGTTTTAAATTCGCGCTGCCAAATTGTTGACCATGAACTTCAATAATAGACAAGTATGTTCGCGCCGTTTTATTTTCGCGCTTCCATTCCAACTGCGAAAATTGCGAAATTAAAATTGCAGCGAAAATTTCCCGGTTTATAGTAGTCTGATTGTATTAGATATTGATAATTTATCAGTTGTGTTTAATATCGTATTCCTTGTATTAAGTGCCCAGGGCGCTTAGAAAATTCTGAAAGGGGACGCTTATTAAGTAGGACAAAAACCGGTTTCCAAAACGAAACTCTTGTAACGAAATTCTTCGATCTTTCTTAAGTACACGATGTAATCAATGTAAAAATGCTTCAGCTATCGAAATCTTTGACAAACAGACGTAAGAAGTAATGCTGATCAGTTGTTTGTACCAAAAATAAATGAAAAACATGATAACACGATTGTTTACAACCGGAAATGTAGACGCATACGCATGCGCAATTGACAAAAAACAAATCAATGACGGAAAACGTACAAAATAAATAGGGAAATTACTGTTTCTAGTTGGAATTTTTAGGGGGCGCTTAAGGATTTCAAAAGGATGGGGGCGCTTATAGCGGCAGGGGTGCATAATACGAGGAATACGGTAACAATTTTCAAATGTATTAGAATAATAAATAATTTGATGAAGTAAAATAAGTTCTTACTTGAGAACTGCAGAGATCAGAATAATTTTCATGAAAAAAAGAAATAAATTGTATCTTTTCAAATACCCTATCTACTATAACAGTGGTCATTGTTCAGAACTTATCCCTCAATCAGTTCTTCGTATTCCTTTTTGCCTATTTGAAATACACCTTCAGTCAATTTTCTTCTCAGCTTATTAACAGCAGCACTTGGTCATTGAAATCTACAGCTTTGATTGTATACAATTTTGATTTATTTGTTGATATACAGTAGAACTTCAATGGCTATACCTGCAATAACTCAAACAATTTGGATGTCTGGAACCCTTTATTCTAATGCACTTATGTTTGTAACGCTAATTTTGATTGGATGGCGTAAGAATTTTGAGGAGGTAAAATCCACGATTTACTGTCGGAACCAATAGCAACGTAATGGCGCAAACGCACACTAAACTTCCTGTCAATTAAAAATCGATTTTGAATGTTTTTTTTCGGATTTGCATTAGAATAGAGATAACCAAACTCTATTTTAGGATCTTCAGGGGGTAAATCTAAGATTTTACTGTCGCAAACATCCGATTTCCGGCTCCACTAACGCGTCGCCGGAAAACTCAGTTTGCGACAGTAAAATCTACGATTTACCCCCTCAGATCCTAAAATACAGTATGGTTATCTCTTAATTTGGACCCTTTGTTGGAATGTATACACAATTAGACCTACAATAACTCAAACATCAATCTGGCTCTAACTGTTTTAATTGGTCACTTTGTGACATCCAAGTTCCAATGTAACAAAATTTTTAAACTTACAATAAATATGAGCTCTGTGGATGAACATTTTCATGTTATATCTTGTCAATGCAAAAAAAAAAGTTTTAAATAAATTCGAGAGATTCAAATTTTGAGACTCATGTGCATAGTCAAAACAGTTAAATATTAAGGTCAACATAGGAATGAAATATATTCTGTTATCAAAATAATAAATTTCTTCTTCTCATTTTTTTTTTAGAAACGAGAGTATCCAGATGGCACTGTGAAAACTGTATACCCAGATGGTAGGCAGGAAACCAGATATTCCAATGGACGAATTCGTGTGAAAGATCGTGATGGAAATGTAATTGTTGATCGAAGATGCTGATAGCTACATAAGTTATTATCAATTTTCCTTGTTGCACTAGTGGAACAAAGTATTGAAATCCTAGCCATTAATTTTTAAAAACATGAAATACTGTGAAAGTACTTTTATTCGTGGATGCCAATTTTCGTGGATTGTAGACAAGTCATTAGTTCATGGGTTCTTAAATTCGTGGTTTAAGATTTTGGATAGTACAAATCAACGGGAGATTTGTATTTCGTTGGGTATCAAATTTCGTGGTTTAAGTCAACCACGAAATCCACGAAAATTGGTACCCCACGAACAATTGTACTTCCACAGTATGCAGTCTTTGTGAATTTTGTTTCGAATGTTTCAAGACAACAAAGACTCTTTATTGTTGATGCATGGAGAATGAAAAAGTACAAGAAGTAAAAGTAGCTAAAAACATCAATATGTCTGTAAAGCAATAAAGGGTATGCTGGAAACTGAATCTTATCAAGATTTATCAGTTTTTGTATTGTGAAGTTTTATATGAATTGAACCATTATTATTACATTAGTTTTAGGTTTTTCAGGATTTAGAGATAGGCATTGAAATGCATAAAATCTTAGCAGTTAAAAATCTGAATATAATCATAACTAGTGGGCATCCTGAACACAAACAAGTTGTCAGGTCCAACCCATTCTACATAATTTACTTGCGTGTAGCAGTTTACTCAGTATTGCTGTTTATTGAGATAAGTTGGTTTAGATTACTATATTTTAAGAAATGTGCCATTTTTTATACAATTCTTTATACAGGTGGCATTTTTGTATGATTTTGAAAGAGATGGTTTACCAGTGAACAAAGTATGTGCCATTAATTATTGAATATTTAATACAGGGGTATTTATATTTTGAATTTTGAAAAGATTTTTGGTTAACCAGTAAATGAATTATACAATGTGTGACAATGTCATTTCATGGTGTGTATTGTATCCATTTATCCTGTTTGTATTTTGGTTAACCAGTAAAAAAAGCATACAATTTATGACAATGTCATTCAAGTGTGTTATATTGTATCTGTTTATCTTGTCTGTTTGTGATTGACATCTGAACACAAAATGTTGAGTTTTTGAATTATTTCTTATTAAGGATTTGATACATATCATAAATCAAGTTAGTCTTTGCAAACAAGTAAGTGTGAAAGGTCACATTAGTATTGATACAATTATTAAAGTTATACATGTCATCTATCAGATTTCATAGGATATGGAAAGATCAAAAGGGTTATCAAACTTGACAAAATAAAAAAAAAAGGCATTTAATTTTTGTGTGGATATGAATGTATGGAATATTTTTTAGCTTTGTGTATGGACAGATGGATTTATGTTTTTTTAAACATTTGGAGGGTAGTTAGACTTTTAAAAATTTATGATTATATAATTTTGTACATAGAGTATATTATGAATGTTATGAAGTTAATTATAATTATATTGTTAGCTTGATATTTTAAAAGGAATGCTTGAGTGTTGTAAAGAGATTGTTAAAGAATGAGCCAAAGCATTAGTTATCTCAGTGTTTAGCTTTAGAATCTCATAAGCTGTAAAAACAAATTGGAATTGCATTATTTTTTATTTTATATTTTATTTGAATCTGAATGCATACTCGCCATGGATAATTATAATTGAATTTGCAATCCCACTTTTCAAATTTTTCTCTGTATTAGAAGTTCTCTTTTATTAGTGCTAGTCTAGCTTTGACTTTTTACTAGTCTCTAATGTCAAAACAACTCAAGTTTAACAGTTTTAAGAGTCACATGCAAAAAAAATTTGGGTTGCTGTTTTTGTAACTTATATTCAGACACAGAATTCGCCATTCCAGAAACAAAAAGCACTATGGGCAGAGTCATTTGTTAACATCATTTGTTGAAAATCAGTTGTTGATACACCAAAATTTGAACTACAATCACTGTATCCATAACTGTCCTGTTTCTGGAACTGTGAATTGAGCATAAACATGTCTGAGAACGAATGTTTGATTTTTTTTTCTGTAAATAGCATTTTGTGTTATATGCTTTAAGCCGAGCAGTTGATGTGTTTTTCTCACCTATTTATTAGTCATAGAACATTTCCATTTTCTAAGTATAAACCCATAGTCTTTCAAGTTTCTTTGTAAATTATCCATGTAATATAATGTAAAGTATACTGTACAACTTAGTTTCATCACACTCAGGATTTTGTATTTTACCCAAGGCAGCCATTTTATGTGAACATACAGCCATGTCATGTCAGAACAATGTGGTGCTATATAATATAAAAGGTACATTTATTTCACACATAGACATTACATTCACATCAGTTTCAGCATTATTACTCAGTAAGTGAAACTTTTCATTTCTTTTTGGATGTGGAAAATATTCAAATAATATTTTACCAATTTACAAAATCACAACCAAACTTTCTCTTCCTTTGGAACCTCAGATAAATAAGGTAAAATGTAGTGATATGTACATACTCATCACATTTTAAATTCCTAAACTACTTATTTTTACAGCTTTTACGTAAGTTAACCTCGTCCCCTATGTAGTTATTAGAAATGAAGAAGGCCTCATGGTGACTTCAAGATGAAGAACAACAATAAAAGCATTGTTCCTTTGCTTGTTTTTTACCATGTATTTGTAGAGACTTTGTCTCATGTGCATTTACTCCATATCCTTTTATTCACCATTGGCTTTAGATGTTAAGAAATTTATTTTTTTGTCTCCTTTGTACTTATAAATTGTCTGTTTCAAGCTTTGGTTTATTGTTAAGGTTGTCCATCAGCAACATTTTATTTGAGTTACAAAAGAATGCTTTCTTCATATGGAAGGGGCAAGTGTTGAGTTTTGGTGTGGTTGTATGTTGTATAATAAATGCCTGTAAGTCCAAGTGCCAGTGTTTATATTTAGGACAATGACTTAAAAATCCGTCCACATTTTTGTATAAGGTTGTTTTATATTGAGATACATGTATGTGTGTGTGTTGGCTGTAAATAAGATGCTTTAATGGAGGTAGTATTCTCAGAAGTCCTGATATTTTGTCTGATGTCTTGTGTGATCTGATATTAAGAAGGTACACTATTAGAAATTGCATTATTATTTATGGGAAAATTTTGGAGCATCAATTGGAAATTTTGTACATGTTGTAACAAATTTTGAACATGTAAATGGACATTTTTGGCATTCAAATATTTTTTTGACTTTGTGAGCATTTTAAGACATTTGTAAATGGAAGAACAGGTTTTTTATGTTGAATTTAAAAAAAGGTTAAAGCAAGTCATTTTTGATGGATTTTAAGGCATGTTTGCTGTTGTCCTGTTTTTTGCCATTTAAATTTGATTTCCTTTGAAGCTAATCGATGCTACATAAAATGGATTGAAACTAAAAAAAAGTACTAGTAGTAAGATTAGTTGAGGTTAGTATATAAAAAAATTGATAGATTTCCAACAAAAGGGGAACAAAATTATATTTTTAGAAGTACTTTCATAGAAGTCATTTGCTTATCTTCAATTTATTTCTTGTTCAAATGTTTTATGAAAAATGTATTCAGACATGTTAAAAACAATAAGCAAGGAATTTCAAAGTATATATATATCAAAGTATTTATATTGTATGTATGTATGTTAAGTGTACAAAGTTGTTAGTGCTTGAGATCTGATTGTTGATAGATAGTGCTGTAATATTAGGATTGGATATTTTTATATTTAAATAAAGCCAATAGAATGTATGATGATGTTGCTTTTACTTCACAAAAACAGTTATTTTTTCGTATTCTGTGGTATTTTATAGGTACTGATGAGACATAAATGGTCCAAATGGCCTAAAATACCCTGCAATATTTATTTGTTGTGTAGTTTTATTATCACTGGAAGTATGTCAGTATCATTCCAACTGTTAAGTCCAGGATGTGTATACCATCACAGTGGTGAATATCTCTGGACTTTGGCTTGAACATCTTGGGCTTAAGATTGAAAAAAATGAGATTTCCAAAATTCCAAATTTTCACTTTACTTTAATTTGCTTTTAGCAGTTTAGACTCTTCAGACGATTTAAACAGGCTTGGGTATAGGGTTCGAGTACAGTGTTTTAGTGCTAGATTTATTCTTTTACCACTGTTGGCATTTCCATCCAAAAGTCCACATGAGGCCTTCAACATTGAGATGGTAAGAAAAACACCTACAGTAAGTCCAGTTAATAATTGGATAATGCTAACTGGTAAATGATTGCCAATACAATACAATATGTGTTTCAGACAGGAAAGTTGAAACTATTATTAAAGAAAAATGATATAGCACGCATGACAAGCTAGATTAGTTTGTTCACTGTATTTTTACCACAGAAAGGTAGAGAGAGTCCCAGAGATTTTTACCTATAAAATGAGTGTTCATTTTAAGTTCACCTGAATCAAAGGTCCATCTGAGCTATTGTCATCACTATGCATCCAGCATCAGTCCTTGTTGTCATCTTTGTCCATTTTACATTTTGAACTTCATGGGAACAATTGCACAGATTGAAAGCAAACATGCCAAAGAAGTCCATTGCAAGTTCCTTACTTGTGTTGTTACTTGGATGCTGATGGATTGTCCAAAATGACCACCAACATGGAACTTAGAGTATCATTTGACCTAATGAGAAATTCAGGAGAACCACTGAATGGATTTTTATCATACTTACACAAATGATTCTTATGAGGTAATGACCAAGTTACAGTAGTGCCAAACCTGCATCCAACATGCTGCCAGAAGGGAAATTGGTTTGAACATTGGACCTTTTGTAAATGCATACAGAGATTTTCTTCAAGAGAGTAGATTTAAATCAAAATTGGCAGGAATGATACCTATATGACCAAGTGTTACTTTGGTGCAAATATGTCGTCAAAAATGGCTACCAGCAACTTTCTTAGTTTAATATTGAACCCTACAGGATATGCATGTCAATCAGATCTTCCTGAGAGAAAAATATTTCTGACTGTTTACCATACGTAATTTGACCTTGAGCAGAATTTCTTGGATCAGTGATCATGTGAAGTATGTATAATAAGATCAGTTTGTAAATATAGTTATGTGATCAGTTTGTAAATATATATATGTGATAAATTTACGTATGTGACAGTACATGACAGTTTGCCATATCGATTTTGAATTTAATTAAATAGTTATTTTGTGATTTACTTATAAATGTTCATCAATTTCTTTAAAAAGTGGGTCACGTATATTCGGTATCTATGCTTGTTCAGTATACATATATTTACTGGCTATGAGGACAAGTTTATAGTTGCCCAAGACACATCTTTTCCCTATGCAAAGCGGAGGGAAAATTTTTGTCTCGGTGGGAACCTTAACTTGATGCTGTACTAGTAGCCAGTAGTATTGTATTGAAATTGAAAATCAAAGACATAATTTTGAAGTCACCGGTCAGAAGTTTTAAAGGCTATTATCCAGTCCCGGAATAGTGTCCAATGAGGTCACAGTGTTTTATTTTAACATAAAGTAATAAAGAAAACATTAACTGAAGCATAATACTACATTTTTAGTCCTCCGCCTTGTTTCGCCCTCATCTTATTTCCCAGTGACAAAATTTAGCTTTGTAGTGAAGTCAGATCCACAGATTTTTATAACAATTTTCTTCTGTTTACCCGTTTGGTTTGCAAGAATATTTTTTGTTTCATTGAATTTATATATAAAATTGGTTTTTTATTGGAAGACAGCCCAATCAATTTCTCTTTCATGGCAATTTATTTGGTAAACTTAAAAAAACAATGATGAAGAATCGAGATGTGTCTACCATCAACTTCTTTTATGTTGTTTGTGTTGACGTTATTGCATTAATTCCATTTACTGATGGTGAGTATATATTTTCAGAACCAGTCTTTATGTGATTCTATGCATGCATCTCTGATAGTAGGTCAGCATCCAGGCAAAATTGGGTCACTATGACCTATATTTTCCACTTGAGTAACTTACATTCAAGTTTACGTCCGAGTTCAGATCTCAATCACTGTACATGGTAGGATAATTAACCTTGCATGAGCATGCATCTCTGATGATAGGTCAGCATCCAGGCAAATTGGGTCACTTTGACCTTCATTTTTCGCTTTAGTGACCTACATTCAAGTTTATGTTCGTTCAGATCTCAGTCACTGTACATGGTAGGATCATCTAACGTTGCACATGCATGCATCTCTGATGTTAGGTCAGCATCCAGGCAAAATAAGGTCACTATGACCTATATTTCCTGCTTGAGTGACTTGCATTCAAGTTTATGTCTGAGTTCAGATCTTAGTCACTGTACATAGTAGAATCATCTAACCTTGCATATGCATGCATCTCTGATAGGTTGTCAGCATCCATGCAAAAGTAGGTCACTTTGACCTAAATTTTCCACTTGAGTGACTTACATTCAAGTTTACGTCTGATTTCAGATCTCAGTCACTGTACATGGTAGGATCATCTAACCTTGCATATGCATAAGTTTCTGATGGTAGGTCAGCATCCAGGCAAAAGTAGGTCACTTTGACCTATATATTTCGCTTGACTGACTTAAATTCAAGTTTACATCCAAGTTCAGATCTCAGTCACTGTATAGGGTAGAATCACCTTATCTTGCATGTGCATGCATCTTTGGTAGTATGTCAGCATCCAGGCAAAATTGAGTTGCTGTGACAATTTGCCATAACGAGGCGAACTTTGTAATCGTTGATTACCTATGTTTTTACTCAGTATACGAGTCTTCACTTTACACAGTCCAAATATCATGCCAGATCACATCATCAAATCCTTGTTTTATTGAAGAACAACTTTTTTCTCTTGAAAATTCTTTAAATTTCATCAAATGTCTCAAACGATAGTTTCAGATCGTGTTATCGTTCTGTTGCATACAAAACTTGCAATTTTCTATCTCTTCTTTAAGAACTCGTGACAATTTGTGAGTTTTTGTTTCAAGAAGAAGTTATGATATTATGTAGCTTATAATATAAATGCAACATCTTGATGCAAAAAGGATGCAGTGAATTTGAGGTCATTGGGCACCGATTTTGATATCTTGAGAAAATTCGATTAGAATCATCATTAAGGTAGTTTTAGGAAAGAAGTTGTGATATAAAGATTTTACATGGATAGTTTTTGAAAGGAACTGCACCATTTTGATGCGAAAAGGATGAGGTGATCTTGAGGTCTTTGGCCATCAACTTCGATTTCCTTAGTATAATTTTGATGTTGGAACCCAGATAAATGTTCAAAATGAAGGTTTTTTTAGCCCCCTCCGTTAGGCGACATGGACATTAAGTTTTACCCTTGTCCTTACGGTAAAGCTCTACTAATTGACCAATCAGCTGCTGGCAAAGTCAAAAATAGTACTTATATAAACAAAGCCATGCTACTTTCGCTTTGTCAATATTGACAATATCCGAGTTCTGAAACGCTCTTGTGATCATGAAACACTTCCGGATTGACAAGCATTTCGATTCAGTTAGCCTCATACTGAAGCCTCATCAATGATGACACGTGTGCCCAAGGATCTGAAAGGGACAAGTGGTAATTTGCATACCCCAGTTAAATGAGGCGAGAGAAATTTCTTATTAGACTTTAAAGTTGGGTCATCGCCTGGATATCACGGTTGCTTGGCAGACGTGCCACTTTGAGAAAATCATATCGCCGCATAAAGTGAACTTCAGGTAATTGTGAAAATTGACAAAACGTTATAATGGCCTCCTATGGAAAATATTAAGTGGAGTCTGACCTTACGTCAATCCGTACATATGACGAAATTTTCGTCAAAGATTTCTCAGCTTGTGTATGGAGGAATTTTTTTTATATTTGGTCTGAAACTGTGGTAATATTACCAATATTTATTATTGTTTTCAAGTCCGTCACTCATTTAATTCCTGATTCTATATGGCGGATGCATCCGTTTACCACATGTTTACTTTTATTTAGGAAGGAGTTAAGTTATCATGACAAACTGTGTAGATAGAAAACTTGTGAAAGGGGATGCTGTAGCCCTGAAGTCATCGGTCATCGTCTTGATTTCTCTATGGAAGAATCCAGGTCAAAGTTCAAGATGGAGTACCGATATCATCAACTTCATACTTGGATCGTTTGTGTCTTGAATGACTAAATACCTTAGTTACTGTGAATTTAAAGTCTGCATATGCGCATAGAGAACAAATACCGGTAACCAATATGATCTAAATTTAAAGCCAACAACTAAGAATAGAGCTTTGTATGAGGGATATACTCCTTAGTTTTTAACAAAATTTACAAAAATTTAGATATTATAAGGTTCCAAATAGAATCGGCTTGCGACTTAGCACCGAAGTACTGACTACTGGGCTGGTGAATACCCTCGGGGACTAACAGTCCACCAGCAGTGGCATCTACCCAGTGGTAACAGATGACTAAATTCCGAAGTTGTAAAATTATGTTTGTAACCAGAGGCTTTGGATATAGCTGATGGAATTTTGAATCAAGGTTCGGGTTGAAGGTAGTCGTGATATCATTATGAAACTTCGTACATGGATAGCTATTGACAGGAGCTGTAACATTTTTATGCAAATCGGATGCTGAGACCCGAGGTCATGGGTCATATAATTGATGTCCTTGATGGAATCATGAATGAGAGAAATAACAAAATTACCGAACAGAGTTGTCAAGGGCCGTAGTCCATGACACAAAAAGACAAATCAGGTGGAAACCGGAATCCAGGTTAAGGTTGAGGTTGAAAGTAGTTTTGAATAAGTAAAAGTGACAACAAAAGTCCGAACCCAACACAGAACATTTTTTTGCAAGCCGTCATATTCCCGACTTGGAACGGGCATTTTATAAATAAAATGAATGAAGGAGTTTTACGCTTTCAACACGAAACCACTTTAACTGCATTTCATAAATCTTCAAATCAGCGGGATATAGTTTCCGTATTTACCTTTTTTAGCGA
Organism: Modiolus philippinarum; assembly: GCA_002080025.1. NCBI lineage: Eukaryota > Metazoa > Mollusca > Bivalvia > Mytilida > Modiolidae > Modiolus > Modiolus philippinarum. The sequence continues at coordinate 40,321 of MJUU01042798.1, forward strand.
AGATTACTGTCAAAAATTTAAAAGGTTACCCTCCGATTGGTCTCCTGGCTCTGACAAGGTGCTGTTCTGCCGATTCTTTTTTTTCCACGATCGGTATGGCAAATCTTATAGTACTCACAGCGAAGCATTCTGTCGGCATGTGTATTATTCCGACAATATACGATAGTTCGTTTATTCCTCCTTCCCGTCGCTGGGATAAGAAATTTTCACCAACGGTTTGATTCAGCTATCTTTATGCGTTGTTTTTTTTTAGAAAAGGGCCTTCATATCGCCAACCTTCGAAAAGAACTTGCAACCGTGCATTGATATTATTACAAAAATAGTCACCAATTATTGTTTAAATAACTAAATACCGAAGTTACTGTGAATTTTGATTCTGTATATGCTCATTTCGACAACTTATGTCTCTTCAGTGCAGATAAAATCTAAACGTTTGGACGAGAATAAAGTCAAAGATGTTTAAAAACTGATTGAGAACAAATTACCAAATAAGATCTAAATGGAAAGCCAAAATAGCTAAGGACAGAGCTTTGCATGAGGCAGATACTCCTTAGTTTCAACAAAATTTACATAAATTAGATATTGTAAGGTTCCAAATAGAATCGGCTTTCGGGTCAGCACCGAAGTACTGACTACTGGGCTGGTGAATACCCTCGGGGACTAACAGTCCACCAGCAGAGGCATCGACCCAGTGATAACAAATAACTAAATACCGAAGTTATTGTGAATTTTGATTCTGCATATGCTCATTTCGACAACTTATGACTCTTAAAATGATGCAAACGAGAAAGTGCAGACAAACATGCTCTATGTATGTTCAAAGATGAAATTATTACCAAGAGCACCAACAGAATATTTTTTAATGAATATAATTATGACGAGTCACTCCTTAGCTGTCTGTCAAAATTCAGAGACTTAAAGGAAAAATATGTGTTTTTTTCAGTTTTAAAACTTAAAACAAACTTGCTGTTATTTGAAAGAATTACTATATCGATGTCAAACAAAACAAATTGGCCAGGCCAACCACTTTCCTACTTACTAATTGTGACAAATAAAACTCCCCAAACAACATTAGGATACAGAAATACCAAGTAATAAAATACTGTGAAAAAATATCAAAGCCCTGATGGAGTGTAAAGTAATAAAATACTGTGAAAAAAATATCAAAGCCCTGATGGAGTGTAAAGTAATAAAATACTGTGAAAAAAATATCAAAGCCCTGATGGAGTGTAAAAAAATACCATTGAAGTTTTAGATACATTTATACAATCAATAAAAAGACCATTTTGATATACTGACAGTTTTTCCACACTTTAAACAACCCTTCCACATAATTTGACTAAATGAAAACTTATTAATTTGTCCTTTAAATTTTCTTGTCGTCAGTTCATTTGTTGTAACAAAAGCAAGGACTCTTCTCAAATATATCTTACAACAATATTCGTTCCTGAACGTGTGACGATATGATTAAGGCACCGAATCTAGGTAGCATCTATGTTCGTTTTTGGATCATTGTTTATCAACAGGTCATTGGCATTTCCATTGGTACAAACTATGCACCTTTCAATGCAGATCACTACAAAACACTTAAAGTCTGAAACGGGCACTTTTTGTACTGAAATGTACTGAAAAGTACTCGAACAGTCTCAACTTGTCTGAAAATTACTAAAGTAGTCTCGACCAAAGTCTGATACCGTCTGAAATTTACTGAACCAGTCTCGACCTGTCTCAACTAGTCTGGACCTGTACTGAAAGAGTCTCGACCTGTCTCAACCAGTCTGAACCTGTACTGAAAAGTCTCGACCTGTCTCGACCAGTCTGATATTGTACTGAAAGAGTCTCACTAGTCTGATTTAGTACTGAAAGAGTCTCGACTTGTCTTGACCAGTCTGATTTAGTACTGAAAGAGTCTCGACCTGTCTTGACCAGTCTAAAGTTGTAATGAAATAGTCTCGACCTGTCTTGACCAGTGTAAAGTTGTAATGAAATAGTTTGATCTTGAAAATCTCTTATATATGCTTTGAATAAGTAAATTAATTTAATGTTTAAAAATTGAATTCTTAAATCAACCCTTCGTGCATTGATTGCAAAATGTTCCTCAGATGCTTTCATTACTGTTATATATAAAATATCAAAAATTCTAAATTCACCTTATCAGCTAGCATTAACATATGAGGAACATAAAAATAATATACTGTATAGCAATAGTTTTATACTATGTTTATTAGTGCAAACACATTTATANAGTTTGTGTCCAGCTAATTACTTGGTCAATCTCCTTATTGCGTCCATCTAATTATCGTGTCAAGCTCTTTCCTATGTCCATACTCACTTTAAATTACACTTTTTCAAATTTCAGTGGACGACATGCTTAATTTTAATTTGCAATGGGTTTTATTTAAGACAAGGAATTTTTCCAATCGATGTAATTGAAGTTTTAAAACATCAATTCCCCTACAAATTTAACTTGTGTACCACTAATAAGGTTATGAAACATGTGGTTGCCAAAAATTGCTATTTCAGGTACATGTTATATTCAATGATGTAATATAAAAGGTACATGTAATATACACAGATGTTAATATATAAACCATATTTTTTACCTGAGGCCATATCATTCACCTGTGTCATTTTAATTTGTTAATTGAAGGTGTAACTGATGATGGTAATCAACTAAATTTGCAATATGCAATAAGAAATAATTTATCGAATATATTAGAAAAATATGTTTGAGATAAATTTTGTCTACACAAATATTCAAATTTGCACATTTATATTCATATTTTCTTATATTATCTCTTATTTATTTAAGATAATGATTATATGTAGAGATTTTGGG
>MJUU01042798.1:54327-68236 GCA_002080025.1 Modiolus philippinarum
TACTATATATCTTTTCCCCTTTAATCTGTTTCTCTGAAATAATGCACGATAGTTTTTAGCCGAGTTGCAACGAAGGTTTGGTGTTGCGGGCGTGCGTGCGTGCGTGCATGCGGGCTGGCGTGCGTGGGTGCGTGCGTGCGTTCGGGCGGGCGTCAAACATTGGTTTCCGGATGATAATGCAAAAAGTTTACATCCAATTGAAATGAAACTTGGATATATTGTTGGGTATCAGGAGGGGAGGAACCCTATTGATTTTGGAGAAAATAGGTCAAAGGTCAAGGTCACGGTGACCGAAAATAGACTGAAATTTTGAGAAAAAATTGGTTTCCGTATGATTACTCAAAAAGTTTACATCCTATTGAAATGAAACTTGGAGAAAGTAGGTCAAAGGTCAAGGTCAGTGAAGATCACAGTGACCGAAAACAGATTTATATATAGAATAATGGTAGTTTTGAAGGTCGAGTCAGAAAATATCACCGTATCGCAGCGAGTCCGACATGACGAGCTGTGATACAAGTGATATTTTCTGTCGATACCTTCAAAACTACCATTATTGTTTTTATCGGCAACGTCATAAGAGTCATGATGTCAATTTCATGACGACATTGCCTGATATTTTCTTGTATCAGGTCAGTACGGAGATACTGACAATATCAGTTAGTAAGATCAAAGAGAAAATGTACATATTGCCGATAAATTATGAAACTAGAAAATAGCCCTTCTTGAATTCTTATAATTTTGGAAGATAATAAATAGACAATTCTAGAAATACTCGGGTCTTCACATTAACTTGGTCACATAATATTTGAAGTTGCAACTCGGCTTGTTCACCCTGGTGCCATTTAGATTTTTCTTTTTCTGGTTTTTGTTGCCTTATTCAGGTTTGTGACGTAGTAGAATTCTGTTAAAATATTTAATCTCATAACATTATTGTTAATTTCTTTTTTTCGCAAATATTACAGTATTCTTCCCAAAGAAATGAGAGGTAAAGATCTGCGTCTTATATCATATGTGCCGTTGAAAGATCATTTAAAAAAAGAAAAACAATTGTAAAACGAGCTATTGGTAGGTTGTGCAAATATCACTTTACACTTCATGCATAGAAAATGTTGTTAATGTCTATAAAAGTTTACAATGAAATGAATGAAACTAAAGTATATTCCAGTTTCCAAAGACAAATAAAAATTACAACTGTACAAAATTCTAAAATGAACTAGTATACATAATAAAATTATTATCCGTTATTAGGGTAATAGTCTCAAACCATAGCAGTCCTGCAATACTTTTCTTTTTTTAGCTTTTGTCGATTTTGTATGATCTGCCCGCAAAAATATTAGTATATTAAAGTCAACAGTAATACAATGATAAAATGTCATAAAGGTAATTATTATACATCAGTATATGTTTTCTTTATTGCATTATGTTAAAACTTTTTTTTTTTTCAATTTTAGGCCTAATTGTGATTTCATCGGTCCATAGTCTTGGAAACTATGGACCGGTAACGTCTCATTTAAGCATTTGATGTTTTAATTTGTTACAAGAAAATGTAAGCGTACTTTCTTTCCGACGTGTAGAATTTCCGGGTATATAAACAACCTGTTGTATTTCTACCTTGATGTTTATTCCGTCACGGTCAGTACTTTATTGTGATTGGTCAATTAGATGTTGTGGATATTCTACCCTAGTGCATTTTATCCAAAAGGAAGGAATACACTGCAGGAATGAATCCACTGTTACAAAAACACCCATTTACTTGCTACTCGAACAAAGGCAAGTTAATAGTTCCCCTCGACATGAACTATTTCACTAATCTACGAATCGGGGAAATAGTTGTGTCTCGTGGAACCATATAAGCTATTGTCCTCATAGCCAGTCAATTAGTATCTACCTTTCCTCACCTGCAATACAGTTTCTGTGGAAATATTCCAACTGTCACATGCTTGATGTGTTTTTAAGTGATATCATTTTTTATGCATTTGCTAATGCATTTGTACGAGAGTACAAGTATTATAAGTAAAGTAAATTGTGTTTAAGTTGTCCAATATTTTGTTGTTACTTGTGTTATACAAGATGCTTGTCAATGTTTGGTATCAAATTCATTCATTCTTTTACATTTGCCTTTTTCAAAAAGGATAAGTTTTTTTATGATTGCCATGAATAATCTGGCCTGTACAGAAATATATTGAAAACAAGTGTGTGAATAAAAAAATATACAAAGTAATTTGGACAGATATCTGTAAAAATTTTGCGTAGGTAAAACATGTATACCTATCCAACAGAACAGTAACGCATTAAATACTATCGTGTGACATTTCATTTCGCGACATTGACAGCTTTTAAATTTCAAAACTTTTGTTATTTGATAACAAATCATTTACTAGTTTTCGATTATTCTGTAGTTCTTTTATACGTAGTTCTCTTTCAATTTATGCGTTTTCGGCCTTTCTTCGTCCATTTTTTGCTCACCTGGCTATGTCAGGGTGAGCTTTTGCCATCACTTGGCGTCCGTCGTTCGTCGTAAACTTTTCATCGAAGATCTTCTCCTCTGAAACCACCGGGACAATTGGAACCAAACTTAGTCAAAATAGTCCTTCGGTGGTCCCCTTTGAAAATTGTGTCCGGCATGTCCGTACCTAATCCAAGAAGGTCGCCAGCGGGGAACATAGTTTTAACGTTGGACACTATTGAAAAGACATTCAAAGATCTTCTCAGAAACTACCAGTCCAATTATAACCAAACTTAGTCACAATGGTCCTTAGATTACCCTTCCAAAAAAGGTATCCGGCAGGTCTGTACCTAATCCAAGATGGCCGCCAGCGGAAAACATAGTTTTAACATTGGACCCTATGGAAAAGACATTCAAAGATCTTCTTCTCAGAAACTACCAGTCCAATTATAACCAAACTTAGTCACAATGGTCCTTAGATGGTCCCTTCCAAAAAAGGTANGGCCGCCAGCGGGGAACATAGTTTTAACATTGGACCCTATGGAAAAGACATTCAAAGATCTTCTCAGAAACTACCAGTCCAATTATAACCAAACTTAGTCACAATGGTCCTTAGATGGTCCCTACCAAAAAGGTATCCGGCAGGTCCGTACCTGGTTCAAGATGGCCGCCAGCGGGGAACATAGTTTAGAAATTGGACCTTATATAAAAAAAAAACATTCAAAGATCTCAGAAACTATCAGTCCAATTACAACCAAACTTAGTCACAACGGTTCTGAGATGATCCCTTCCAAAAAAGGTATTCGGCAGGTCTGTACCTAATCCAAGATAGCCGCCAGTGGGGAACATAGTTTTAACATTGGACCCTTTGGGAAAGACATTCAAAGATCTTCTTCTAAGAAACTACCGGTCCAATTATAACCAAACTTAGTCACAATGGTCCTTAGATGGCCCCTTCCAAAAAATATATCCGGCAGGTTGGTACCTCATCCAAGATGGCCACCAGCGGGGAATATAGTTTTAACATTGGACCCAATGGAAAATACATTCAAAGATCTTCTTCTCAGAAACTACTGGTCCAACTAAAACTAAACTAAGCCACAATGGTCCTTAGATGGTCCCTACCAAAAAAGGGTATCCGGCAGGTCCGTACCTCATCCAAGGTGGGCGCCAGAGGGGAACATAGTTTTAGTTTAACGTTGGACCCTATGGAAAATACATTCAAAGATATTCTTTTCAGAAACTACTGGTCCAACTAAAACTAAACTAAGCCACAATGGTCCTTAGATGGTCCCATCCAAAAGAGGTATCTGGCAGGTATGTACCTCATCCAAGATGGCCGCCAGCGGGAACATAGTTTTAACATTGGACCCTATGGAAAAGACATTCAAATATCTTCTTCTCAGAAACTACTAGTCCAATTAGAACAAAACTAAGCCACAATGGTTCTTAGGTGGTCCCATCCAAAACATGTATCTGGCAGGTCTGTACCTCATTCAAGATGGCCACCATCTGGAACATAGTTTTTTTATTGGCCCTATTGATTTTAAGGGGAACCTTGCCCAAATTTTTGAGTTTTTATTTGAATTGTGGTCTGAATGGTTTAATTTCAGGAATATGTATTACCTTGATTATAAGGGGAAATTTTTATGAATGGTGTTCTGTTATTTATTTGTAATGGATGTTGGATCTTTCGGTTGCCATGGAAACCAAACAAGAATACTGTAATTTTAGAAAAAAAGTATTCTGCTAAATTTTATGTTTTGTTTTTCATATCGGTAAGGCCTTTTATCTATGTCAGCCATGGTCCAGGTAAGCCTCTTGTTTTATTTGATCTACACTGAAGAGATATAAGTAGTCTAGATATAGAAAAGTTTGTTCAAAACTAAGGAGTATCTCCCTCTCACATTGCTCAGTCCTTAGCTGATTATGGCTTTTCTATTTAGATCATATTGGTAATTTGTTCTCTGCCAGGTTTTACACATATTTCGGTTGATGGACTTCCAAATGTTTTGATTTTATCTGCACTGAAGAGACATAAGTTTTCGAAATGCGCATATGCAGAAACTGGATTCACAGTGGCTTTGGCATTTTGTAATTTGTCATCTGCAGATATTGATTTACAGTAACTTTTTGCTACCAATAGGTCGATGCTTTCGGTTGTGGACTGTAAGTGCCCTTAGGGGTATTCATCAGCCCTGGCACGAAAAACGAATTATTTGGAAACTCAATTGCATTCCAAATTTTTATAAGAATGTAAATACAAGAAGGAGAATCTCCATCGTTTGAAACCCTATCCTTATGTTATTTTTGGTTTTGCAGTTGCTTTGTCTTTAGGACTTTGGCTCGTGCCTACTCTGCTCGGTAATTTTATTATTTAGATTCTATTTGTACGTTGTGCTCTATCGATCAGCTTTTCTAGCATTTTTGGGGGTTTTGGTTTTCGAACTGGTTTGATTTTATCTGATGAGACTTAAGTTGTAGAAATGGCCGTCGGCAGAAACTAAACTCACTGTATTAAACTTTAGTATCCAGTTATTTACAGCGTTTTATTTTGTGTTCATTATCGCGGTAAATAAACACAGAAAAGACACACTGTTATTCGCTTGCAATACAATGGCTGTGGAAATGTTCCAACTGTCTTACGCTTGATTGCTTGTAAATTATATAATATATTGATACATTCACTAATGCACGAGAAAACATGTAGTAAGTAAAGTACACGTTATTTATGTTGTCCAATATATTGTTGTAATTTGTATAAACAAAGTGCTTGTCAGTGGTGGATATAAAAAACATCTATTCATTAACCCTTTTCAAACATAAAAAAATTTCAAAATTTATCCAGATCAGAATTTTTATTAAAATTTTTATACATTATTTTTATTTTTCGAAAACTATTTAAATGTATTGAAAACATTTGCGTAAATGATAAGAAATATATGAAGAAAAAGAAATTTAAAGGCTATTCTGTAAAGTTATTTCGTTGCCTATACCATTTTCTCCTTTGGGAAGAAATACTATTATATTTATGTAGTTAGCAAAAAATATTGTAATGTTACTTGAACAAATATTTCCACGGAAATTTAACTTCGCCAAAAATAAACAAAAAGTTAAGAAACTTGAATTTTATCTTCTTTTAAATATTTGTTTCAAATCAAGGAACACCCCTCTCGTGTAAAGCCACGTCTAAGATTAATTTAGCTTTTTGTTTATATCCTATTTTTTTTAGTTGTTCACTATCAGCTTTGTATACATTTTTGGGTTTAGGTCACAGTAACTTCGGTATTTAGTAATTTGCAACGTTAATATTTTGGACGCATTTCAACTGCGCTAATTAGGGGATTAAAATATATTTCAACTGCGCGAGCAAAGTACCTTGCGACTGCGCGAGTCTTCTAGGGAAAATAAGTAAAAAAAAATATCCAAACATTTTTTTAAATAGATTTATTTCATTTTGTAAGAGGTGATTGAAAAAAATTATTCATAATAATTTAATAACACTTAGTGCACTGGTTTCCTATAATGCGACAGAGTAAAAGTTTCAAAGGAAGATATTACATAAAACCTTTTTCAATCCGAACATAAAAAAAAAAATAATAAAATCTTGTCCAAAACCGTACTTCCATCTCCCCCTATAGTGGTCTGGGGAAACAGAAGATATAGATATTCATATATTTCAGATATTCCTTGTATAAATGTCTATCAATACTGCTGGTTGGCGGGAAAGATTAGCTGAAATATCCTGCGCATTTCATTTGGGCGATTTGGTATTTATTTATTTTATAAAGGGGCGCAAAACATACTTTATTTGGGCGTAAAGAAATCTTTCATGTGGGCACATAAATCAAATAAATTTACATGTGCGATGTGAAAATACATTTGATGAAATTGGAACTTCACATCTACTGAAATTGGAACTTACCATTTACAGTGTTGTAAAAATTATTTTGAATAGATTATTGTAATAAATGAAATAAAATAAGCAATATTTTTGCTGCGAGTGTGCAAAATGTTCCACTTTTTGAAAAACTGTTATTTTATTATATAATTACATTTGTATATAGACAAGGGTAAAATCAAATTGTTTTCAAAAATACTATCGATGACCCCTACATTTCAAAGAATTTTTTTACTATACTATAGTTTTATCATTAAGTCTTCAATCTTCAAATTATGTACAGGTAAATTACAGGTAAAAAACTAGTGCAGATGATATGTGTTTTCTCGTGCAATTGAAAGACTTTTTTCGTGCAAATGAAAGGCCGATTCGCGCAAATGAAATGCACCGAATATTTTGTTCATTATCGCGGTATATATAACACACAGAAAGTGACAAAAGCTAACTATTTCTCACCTGCAATATAACGTCTGTGGAAATCTTCCAACTGTCACATGCTTGGTGTTTTTGCAAGTTATATAATATATTGATACAATGCATTTGCATGAGAATACATGTATTTAGTAAAGAAGAATAAAAAAATAACAGGAAACACCTACAACAATGTATTAAGTAAAGTACATGTTATTTTGGTTTCCAGAGTGTACAAAGTGATTGTCAGTCGTGGATATTTAAAAAAAACATTTATGCTTTTACATTTACCTTTTTTAAAACATTTTTTTTTCAAATTTCATGCTTTTTCAAACTTTTTCAAAACCTAGATTAGAAATTGTTTTAAATGTTTTGAAAACAATTGCGTAAATGATAAGAAGATATTTGAAGAACATATTTAAAGGCTGTAAAGGCTATTCTGTAAAGTAGGTATGACAAGTATGCCTATACCATTTTCTCCTTTGGGAAGAAATACTTCCATAATTGTATAGTTTGCAAAAAAAAATGTTATACAGAAATGTTACTAAAGTATTTGAATAAATGTTTTACGGAAATTTTACTTTGCTACAAATAAAGAAATAGTATAGGAAACTTGAATCTTAATTGTTTAAATATTTGTTTAAAATTAAGGAACATCATTCTCGTGTAGAGCCACGTTCTTAGATTATTTTACGTTTTTGTTTATATCATATTTTTTAGGTGTTTCCTATCACCTTTTTATGCAGTTTTGGGTTTATGTCTTCTGCACAATAACTTTGGTTTTTAGTTGTTTTGTGTTCTTGATCGCGGTAGGTATACGAATAAGACACAAAAAGTGTCATTAAGCTAACCTTTTCTCACTTGCAACACAATGTATGTGGAAATGTTCCAACTGTCACATGCTTGGTGTGTTTGGAAGTTATATAATTTCTGATACATTCGTTGATGCATAAGTAAAGTACACGATGTTTTGGTTGTTCATTATTGATGTATTTTTTTACAAGGTACTTGCCAGATGTGTCTATCAAAGTCATTCTTTTACATTTACCTTTTTTTCATTTTAAAATTTATCCAGAATAGAATTGTTTTTAAATGCACTGAAAACAATTGCGTCAATTACAAAAAATACTGTAAACGTGGGAATTTTAGTGATGTGTTTTTTTGTTGGAGAAATATTTCGCGAGGGAGAATTTTTGCGCTCAACACCTTTCATTTTCGACGGTGCCATTGCTTTTACATATTACACTTCAAACCAAAATTTTCGAGAAGGGGAAATTTTCGCGGATTTTTTAGAAGTATTTTTCTCTGAAATATCAAAAAAAAAAATTATCTGATTTTTATTTCATGTGATAGTTAAATAATAAGCTTGTGACACTACCGTATTGAACATGTCATCTCAAAAGTGAAAAAGGAGTCTTCAATTTCGATTGATATCTATTCTATTAAAGATTTTTTTTAATGAACGTATGAGACATTCGGCCACGAAGGTAACTTTGCCTATTGAGAAAGTCTGTATAATTTGTGCTAGCTCTCGCGTATCGAATACACTGCATACTCGGGACAGGAGAAGTTGAATTATTACTGTACGTGTTAGGGAAAGCGATAATTTTGAAATTAAAATCGTCTCTTTTGTAGTACATTATAGTACTGAGAATTCGTCATATTCGATATGTAAGTCTGATAAAAGTTGTAGATTTAGTGGTTTCTGTTGTTTCTTATATCTCGTGTTCTGGAAGATAATTTTATGACATCCATTTATCAAAAGATGAGTTATCGATTGAAAGAACATCATCAATATATATGTTACAGTAAATGTGTGTAATTAGGACTAAACTTTTTAGGAATTTCATGTAATTACTGGGTGATTTAGGAATCACATGAAATTCCTAAAATGTCTAGTAATGTCATGAAATTACTGAAAAAAATCTTGAATTTTACACACATTTACTGAATTTTAATTTTGATGAATAAACAATTATAGAACATGAAAATTTATGTATTCAGCAAACCAAACATATTAAGTGGTGTAAGAAGACTTTGATGCATAATGAAAATATAAAATTATATTCTTTATGATGATTACTTATTTTTACACATGGTACTGCATGTTATGACAAAAAATACACTATCACATCAGCTTTTAAACATTTGCAAGTTTTCTTTGTGCATTCAGATTTGCAACAACATTTGAAAATACTTGTCCATCTCCAATCCACTGTTCTCTTCGCCACATGACAGTTATTACCATTGAAAATCCGAAATGCTGACAGTTTCGAAAAGCGGTGATTATCAAGAACATAGCATATATTAGTTCCTCGAGACATTTTTACATGTACGTGTAAATGGTTTGGATCAAATATGAACAGTGAGGTTTAACTTTGTATTTTGTAGAATGATTATAAACTCATTCTCAAAACACTACATATTTAGTATAGACTAGACCTAAGAAACTATGTTTAATTTATAAAATTAGGAAAGGTAATCACGGACTATAGCAGAGAATCAATCATCATTAAACTACTCAAAGAAATATTTCAGGCTCCACAATACATACCAATACATTGTATGTAAGTATAAACATGCTTACAATTTGGTAAAAGTAAATTTAATAAAGAATTTTGAAAGATTTTGATTCCAGTAAATGTATGTAAAATTCTCAAAAAATTTAGTAATTTCATGTAATTACTGACAAAATTCAGTAAATTCACGAAATTACTAAACCCTTTAGGAATTACATGTAATTTCTGAATAATTAGTAATTTCATGTAATTACTAATTACACACATTTACTGTAACATATATATTTGTTGGATCTATTTTTGATCTATTGGTAATTTGTTCTCTATCAGCTTTTTTTTATTATATATTTTTCGATTTCCGGATTTCCGACTGTTTTGATTTGATCTGCACTGAAGAGACAAAAGTTGTCCTAATGCGCATATGCAGAAACTAAATTCACAGTTGCTTCGATATTTGTTATTTATTACTACTTGGCCGATGCCTCTGCTGGTGGACTGTTAGTCCCGAGGTCATTCAACAACCTAGTAGCCAGTACTTCTGTGCTGGTCCGAAAGCCGATTTTTTTTGTTGTTGAAAACTTGCAATAAATGTAAGAACATTTTGTTAAAACTTAGGAGTATATTCCTCCTGAATAGCTCTGTCCTTACCTGGTTTTGGATTTTCTTCTTGATCCTATTGGTAATTTGTTCTCTATCAGCTTTTACATATATTTCCATTTATGGATGTCTAACTGTTTTAATTTGATCTGCACTGAAGAGACAATTTAAAAGTGGTCGAAATGCGTTTATGCAGAAACTAAATGCACAGTTATTTCGGTATTTGTTTTCTACGAGTGAGATTTAAGGATCTAGGATTTTTTATTTTATGATTTTTACGAGTCCATTTCTTGAATTCACGAATGATTTGATACTACAATCGCTAATCAAGTAATAGTTAAATAAGAAAACAAACTCTTTATTGTTGTTCTTCATCTTGAAGACCCCGTGAGGCCTTCAACAATGAGCTTTGCTCATACCACGTAAGTTCAAGACGTCCCTAAGCACCGTTTTGAGTGGAATTCTTTACTAAATGTCGAACAACGCTATATCCATGTCTTTTGTCACGAATGCGGGATCGTTAACAACCACAAATTAAAACTGGTAAAGTGTTCTTACAATCATATGAATTTTGGTAGATTGAGTGTAAATAATAACAAAAAACTAAGTCACTGTGAATTTAGTTTCTGCATATGCGCATTTCGACAAATTTTGTCTCTTCAGTGCAGATCAAACCAAAATATTTGGAAATCCATGATCCGAAATTTGTGTAAATAGACAATAACAATACATTGACTTGACATAAACGCAATATAAGGATGAGGCTAAGAAAAGCGGGAAAATGCGAGCCTTTGGCGAGCATTTTCGCCGTTTCGAGCCGAATCCTTATATTCCGTTTATGTCAAGTCAATGTACTATTATTGTGTTTATACTGCAACATTTTAGGTAAAATAAATCGGTGAAAATAATGATTTAAAATTGAAGCGTGCGTATTTAGGTTGTAATGAATCCATGCTTTTTTAAAACGTCATGGAACAATTTCTACGGAAACATATTGTTGGCGTCATTGACAAAGTGTTATACAGTCAGTGACTGTATATCACTTATGTTTATACAGTCAATGTAGTTGACTTGCGCAAATAGAGAGGTTGCAGTATAAATTAATTTAATGGTTTTACCAATGACAACAATGAATATGGTTTTATCCATACAATCATTTACAAATCTCTCATTCTACATCATGTTTTGGAAGCTTTCATATCGTTTTAAATGAAATTTTTCATTATATAATGATTTTAGAAAAACGTGCTTTTTATAGTGTAAACAGGAAGCACATACATGACTAATTGTTTGACAGGACAATTGATAGAAGCCAATTATTACATCATTAAAATGGAGATATTTTATGATATTGGGATACCAATGTCTTTGTACTATTTAACGTGATGTTGACAAGAAACGTGACGACAATAAAATAACTGACGTATTTGTCAAATAATAGTTCTGACTTTATTTGTCTACACATGCACTAATGCACGTTCCGACAAGGTCAAACCATTTCACATCGGGGGTGGAGGGGGGGGGGTGCGTACTATAACAAGAAGATAAACTCAGTTTACATTTAGACGTTAAGATATTCACTGATCAATTTGAAAATGAATAGGATTTCAATATACTAAGTATGCATTTTTAACTGAAATTGAAGCGAAAAAAATGATAGGTTATTGATGTTTTTTTAAGTAATAAATGATTGAAATTTTGGTATAATTAACAATGAAGGGATATGGAGAAAATGCAAATGAGACTAAGCAATGGAATAACGCTTTTAGTGTTGTTCTTCATAAACCTGAACTCTTGTGTACTTGTGCTTGAGAGATTGTCTGATTTGGATGCACTAACATACTTTTTTGGTATTTTTTATTTTTTGTAGTGTCAAATTGTTATTCTGACCACCCGTTTATTGTGCCAATATCTCAAGAATTTATCATGTCAAGTTTTCTTACTTTTGGCACGATGAGTGCCCTTTGGCTGTTTAAGTTTTCTGATTTTCTTTTTAGTATTTTTGTCGAGAAACGGTGACAGCCATTGTAAGACACTTTGCTAGTAAATTTTATTTTTGTTGACGATCCCACATTCATGGATACAAAGTCATGAATGTAGCGTTGATCGACATCTAGCAATGAATTCTGCTCAAACCGGTGCTGAGGCCGTCTTGAACTTACTAAGACTTTCTAGCCAAACTCCCGGCACCTGAATAGGTTTTCAGGGGCTTTGGCTACAGAGCTGCCGGGCGCGTCCCCAGGTGGTGGATAGGGGAATGCCCTGTCTTTGCGGGGTAGTCAGGTCATAATACGGAAAGCCTGACCGCGAACCATTGTAGCCAAACTGTGTGGAGAAACGCCACGCTCCATGCAGTATAAAGACCCCTTCTATATTTCTCTAAAGAGAGCAGACGCATTGGGTGTCGTATAGAAGGCTAAATTTCCTGCCCCTACCCATTTCTCCCCTTTTCCAGTGGCAATCAAAAGTCGTTGCCCCGGTTGTCCCTTCCACCTTTATTTCTTTCTTCTTTTACTTACAATTTGTTTTGAATTGATTAACTTGTTCTCGTCCTGATATAGCTGAAATATTGCTCATTGGACGTTAAACTCTAACTAATCAATCAATCAATCTAGCCAAACTCATTGTTGAATGCCTCAGAGTGACTTCAAGATGAAGAACAACAATAAAAGCGATGTTCCATTGCTTTGTTTTACCGTGTATTTGTATAGACTTTGTATCATGTGCATTTATCCTTCATTGCATATCTTCTGAATTTTTCATAGGTTTTACAAAAGTAATGTTTATCCATGAATGAATGTGACATAAAAATAGGATTTAAAAAATGTGTCAGAATGCTGCTAAAGATGTATAAAACGAAATTATCAAACAAAATATGGGGCCATGGGCAAAAATTATTATGCTATATAATGGATAAAACCATGCAGGACCGACATTTTTTTAGAAATACTAAAACGTGAAAAGCAGGCGTCCCTTAGGGGGTACAAGGGATTAAAACTGTGCATCATTCTTGTGCATCTGACAAAAAAATAGATTTCATTGTTGGAATGTTGGCAAAATGATTTGCGATGTTTTATAATAGTTAAATTTGAATAAATATGAAAAACAAAATACCGATGTTACTGATAATTTAGTTTCTGCATATGCGCTTTCCGACAATTTTTGTCCATTCAGTGCAGATCAAAATGGTTCAGTGGAACCCATATACCAAAATAATTTTAAATGCTAGAGAACAAATTATTAATAGAATCTAAATAGTAAAGCCAAAATAAGGTAAGGACAGAACTATGCGAGAGGGAGATACTCCTTAGTTTTGAACAAAATTTTGTAAAATTTAGATATTGCAAGATTAGGAATAAAACCGTTTTTCGGGACAGCATCGTAGTACTGGCTACTGGGTTGGTGAATACCCTCGGAAACTAACAGTCCACCATCTGAGGCATCGGCCCAGTGAAAATAAATAACAAAATACCGAAGTTACTGTGAATTCGGTTTATGCATATGCGCATTCCGACAAATTATGTCTCTTCAGTGCAGATCAAATCAAAACTGTCGGAAATCAATATACCAAAATAAAAGTAAAAGGCGATAGAGAACAAATTACCAATAGGATCTAAATAGTAAAGCCAGAATAAGCTAAGGACAGATCTATGCAAGATGGAGATATTCTTAAGTCTTGAACAAAATTTTGTTAATCTTATACTGTATTATTGGTTTACGACAGCTTATTCGCGCCAAATAGAAAAAAAAAATAAAAAAATAAAATTCCGTTTGTACGATTTAAAAAACCGTTTGAACGATTTAAAAATTCGTTTGTACGATTTAATAAATCGTTTGTACAATTTAAAAATCCGTTTGTACGATTTAAAAATCCGTTTGTACGATTTAAAAAACCGTTTGAACGATTAAAAAATCCGTTTGTACGATTTAATAAATCGTTTGTACGATTTAAAAAACCGTTTGAACGATTTAAAAATCCGTTTGTACGATTTAAAAACCGTTTAAACGATTTAAAAATCCGTTTGTACGATTTAA
>MJUU01042798.1:69078-92377 GCA_002080025.1 Modiolus philippinarum
CCGTTTGAACGATTTAAAAATCCGTTTGTACGATTTAATAAATCGTTTGTACGATTTAAAAATCCGTTTGTACAATTTAAAAATCGGTTTTTTAAAAGGTTTTTTAAATCGTACAAACGGTTTTTTAAATCGTTTAAACGGATTTTTAAATCGTTTAAACGGTTTTTAAATCGTACAAACGGATTTTTAAATCGTTCAAACGCTTTTTTAAATCGTACAAACGGATTTTGAAATTGTACAAACGATTTATTAAATCGTACAAACGGATTTTTAAATCGTTCAAACGGTTTTTAAATCGTACAAACGGATTTTTAAATTGTACAAACGATTTATTAAATCGTACAAACGGATTTTTAAATCGTTCAAACGGTTTTTTAAACCGTACAAACGGATTTTTATTTTTTTATTTTTTTTCTATTTGGCACGAATAAGCTGTCGTATTGGTTAACCATGTAGAATATTGAATCTTTTTTACAATGACTCTTCTATTAAGGGGAGATAATTTTGACAGACATAATAGTTTTCCGCCATTTATTCAAAAATAAGTTATATATCCCGTTTTTATTGTAAGAATGTGACAAAACGTAAGTTAGGAATATGGGCCAAGGAGTGCTCGCCACTTATCTACCGGCTAGCACAAAGAGCCTAGTTCTCTGGTAAAACACTGTCGCACAACGGAAGAAAAAGCAAACTCAGAACTACCCGAAGGGTTTGGTAAAGAATCATCATGTATTTCAGTAGACATCGACAGTTTCAGTAAGCGGATAGTTGACTTGTAAGTATGATTCACGATAAAATGAAAATGATAGGGGGCCTAGTCTAGATTTTGTTAAAAAAATCGAAAGCTCTGAAAACGAAATATGTCATTTTTTAAAATAAAAAATACAACTCCTATTAATCTAAGGCCATCATTCTCCTTATGTGAAACAATACTTGCAGCTGTAATTATAAATTAATTACATCTGTGTCTGTCCTGTCTTTCCTTAGCCGGTTTGTTTTCCTATTTATTCTGATAGTTAAAACTCTCTTTGGTTTTTGGTTTTTTTAAACGTGCAGCTAGTCCGTGTGCAACTTAATTAATTTTCAAAGTTGTCGTGTATTGTAATATCATACCGTTTCTATTCATATGTTCAATCTGTTTAACTTGATCTATTTTGAATAATGTGACATAAATATAGATGGGAACCATTGAATTTTGAATTTTTGAATGATAACACATTATTGTTAGTAATTGTCGTGTTAACTTTTAAAACAGATTAGTTCCTGTAAAAGCACACATAATGAATGTGTTTCCAGTAAATAACATAAAGACATAACAATCTCGAGTTTCTTTCTAACAATTTACTCGGTCATATGTTCTGAAAAAAATTTCCTTCAAGACAGCCTTGATCCGCTTTAAAAGAGAACAGACAACGACAATCAATACAAAACCGACGATTTGAAACTAAATGAACGGGCAACAACAATTCACTTTAATGCATGAACACATGAAGTAACATTTTTTTCTCTTTCCATTTTTAGCTCACCTGGCTAGAGCCAGGGTGAGCTTTTGCAATCCGTCGTCCGTCCGGCGTAAACTTTTCATTCAAAGATCTTCTTCTCTGAAACTACTGGGCCAGTTGAAACCAAACTTGGCCACAATAGTCCTTATATGGTCCCCTGCAAACAGATTGTTTTTCAGATCCGTGCTATATCCAAGATAGCCGCCAGCGGGGATCATAGTTTTAACATTGGACCCTATGGGAAAATACTTTCAAAGATCTCCTCAGAAACTACTGAGCCAATTAAAGCCAAACTTGGCCATAATAGTCCTTAGATGGTCCCTTACAAAAAAGTTGTTTTTCAGATCCACGCTTTATCCAAGATGGCCACCAGCGGGGATCATAGTTTTAACATTGGACCCTTTGGAAAATACATTCAAAGATCTTCTCAGAAACTACTAGTTAAATTATAACCAAACTAAGCCACAATTGTTCTTAGGTGGTCCCATCCAAAAATGTATCTGGTAGGTCCGTAACTCATCCAAGACGGCCACCATCTGGAACATAGTTTTTACTTTGGCCCTATTGATTTTTAGGGAAACCTCTGCCCAAATTTTTGTAGTTTTATTTGAAATGTGGTCTGAATGTTTTAATTTCAGCAATATGTATTACTTTGATTTTAAGGGGAACCTCGGCCAAAATCTTTTTTGAATGGTGTTCTGTTATGGGTTGTAACGGATGGTGGATCTTTCAGTTGCCATGGAAACCAAATAAGAATACTGCTATTTTAGAAAAAAAAAGTATTCAGCTAAATTTTATGTTTTGAAATGCCTTTTATCTATGTCAGCCATGGTCCAGGTGAGCGATACAGGCTCTTGATAGCCTCTTGTTTACTTAGTACTGGCATGATCATTTCTTTCAACTGTTGACAACCTTTCAATAGCAATTGCTTTTGAGTTGCTACTGGACAATACCGCAGTGGAAGGCTAGGTTTAGCATGTAACCCACCATTTCTTTTTAGATACCTGTACCAAGTCAGGTCGACAATTTTTCCTGTGGTTTCCACCTGATTTTTCTTTTTGTCTCATGGATTTTGCTTCTTGACAACTCTATTCAGTAATTTTGCTATTAATCCCATTAACAGATATTCGCCTCGTGTGTTCAGATGACTAAATACCGAAGTTACTGTGAATTTTTTTTTTATGCGCATTTCGACAACTTATGTCTCTTCAGTACAGATAAAATCTAAACGTGTGGAAGACCAAAAACTCAGACGTCTAATGTACTGAGTTCCCCTAATTTCACTATACCTTTCAAAAGTTCCGTATTCGGATTTCGGTTTTAACTTGTAAACCAAGTTGTAAATCTCCAAGGAGGCGCTCGCCAAAATATCCAAAGAGGGAAGTCATTTTCGGAACCTATCGCTGATAGCCTAAATCAGCTTAAAATTTTAATAAAAATCAACGGTCATCATCCTTAAGCTTTGATTTTCCACCCGTATGCATGAATGCTCTCATGCATGCATACTATTGTATTATATTGTAATTAAGGAGAAGATGATCTATAAGTTTGATTAACTTGCGTCTTATCCGTTTTGCTTTATGTTTTTGAGCAAATGAAATAAGTTTAAATCAAATTTCCACCTGTAAACCTTAATCTAACCCCTCGGAGTGGTTCTAAATAACTTAATTTGAAATTTCTGTTAATTTAAAGGGCATTTCAATAACTTTTGTCCCTTCAGTATAGATCAGATAAGATCCAAACATTCGGAAGATCATAAACTGAATGTGTTAAAAAAATCGGATAAAGTACTTAGGTTAGTTCGAGCTTAATAAAAATATCAGACAGATTTTTTATTTTATTTTTGAGATATTTTGTAGGTCTAAGTCCATTTGTTCAAATAAATAGAATAAAAATGATATGTGACGGATTATCTTTTCCTGTTCTCAAACTTTGAAAATCAGGCCAGATTCAGTATTTTTCAGTAATATTTACAAAGAATGTATAGGGAAGTGTGACAATGTGACACCACCGGTGACACTACCGTATTGGAAAGGGAGGTTATGTGCGCAATAAACCGGTTTAACCCATCTTTTCTTTTGAAGTCAGGCCCTTTGCGGTCTGCAATACTTTGGTGGATTTCGACCTGTTTCGATTTTTGTACTATTTTACTTTGGCTATTGACAATTTCGTTCTATCATTTTGTTATTTCTCCCAATTTCCAAAAGTTTTCTTGGCCAAAGAAAAAGCCAGAAATGTTTATTCTATGAACAAATATTAACAAATATGCCAGGCTTTAGTTTAAACTTCCGTTGACTATAATAAGATTATTTAAGAACTGGTTAGTATTAAGAATGAAAAGGAATGCTCTAAACAATCTTGTTTTAAAACCTCCATTATGAGGATGATATTATTCACCGATATCAATTTTCTTTTACATTTTTTGGATTTCATTTGATTTCTCGACTGTTAAAACATGTGCTTTTGTTTTGTAAACAAAAGTTGTTTCATTTCAAAACTACTCTCTGTTTGGTCATTTCCGGCAAAGTCCATTAAAGTTTGAAGAAAATGGGGTCAATAACAAAATTACCGAACATAGTTGTCAAGAGCCGTAGTCCATGAGACAAAATAGGATGGGTTTCTATTCCATCCAAGTCTGTCAAAGTTTTTATATCAGTTAATGAAGGACAGATAACAGGAAACGCTTACAATGGCCGAACATTACAATCACATGTCACAATCAATCAGGGAACTGCACAAGAAAAACAATAAAATGACAAAAGACAAACATAGATAACGATAGGAACTCGGGATAGCCGGACTTGGTACCGGTACTAGCAACAGCCCGCGGTAGGGGTAAACCGGTTTATGGGTACCCAAACCTCCCCTTTCTCTATCCCGTTTCCCTATAGTATAATAAACATACAAATAAAACCCAATACAGGTAGACCACTAACTCTAAGACCAAAATCTTGAAAAGGAAAGAATAGATAAGGCGTAATTTAGAAAGATGGGTCGAGGGGTACTCGCTGCTAAACTGCTTACTAGTTAAGGAGCCTAGTCTGCTGGTAAAACACTGTCGCACTACGGAATAATAATCAAATTCAAAACTTCCCGAAGGGTTTGGTAAAGAATCATGGATTTCATTTGACATCGGCAGTATCATTGAGGGGCCAGTATAATTGTAAAATCTTCAGGTCATTGGATCCCTAAGCCAATTTAACGGAATCATGAAGAATATCCGGTCAATATCCCCTATTACGTAAAGCATGCAAGTTACCTCCCAGTTTTTCTGGATTTTTTTTATCATTTTTTGACATTTTTAACAACATTTCCGTAAAAACAAGGGTGAGAAATGCCTTAAGTAATAAGCTGTTTCCGAGTCGCATTATACTAAGATACCAACTGTTCATATCTTCTATAAAACTTCCTATCTATGAAATCTGTTACTTTGTTGTAATAGTTTGGACGTGCTAGTAAATAATTCGTCCCAAACAAATCGGATTCTGTAAGGGGAAAAGAGCGAGTGATCATTTTTTTATTTTAAAAACTTTAATTGAAAAATACACTCAACTCGGTAATAATAAATTATATACTTGCTTTATTGACCTAAGAAAGGCATTTGATACTGTATGGCATGATGGCCTCTTTTACAAATTGCGTAAATTAGGGATCAGTGTAGTCAAACAAATGTATAATAACAATGAGCTCGCTGTAAAAGTTGACAGCGATACTGTAACAGATTTTTTTTTAATTCCAAAATTGGGGTTCGTCAAGGAGATAACTTGAACCCTTGCTTTTTCAATATATTTATAAATGACTTGCCAGAAATATTTGACAACACTTGTGAACCAGTATTTTTGGATAAATTACGTTTGAATTGTTTGTTATATGCAGATGATTTAGTATTAAAGTGCGCTCAACGAAATTTGCCGCAGCGTAAATCGCTGTAGCTATTTTGTTTTAAATAAGACCCTTATAAAACATATATGTATCATTTTCATTTTTTTGCCGCCACTCTTGGTATATTTACCGAAATAATCAAAGTTCAAATAAAATATTTTCGATAGGCCTTAATGTTAATTTCACTCAAATTTTAAAGAAATTCGATGTGGGAGTGATTGATGAATGATTTAAGCAAACCAACAAACCAAGGAAAAGACACCAAAGCTTTGCCGATGGATTACTTATTTGCATATAGGGTGCTTATTTGTTGTTTACTCGGATGGCCAATGAACAAACAGAATTTTGATTTGTTTACTAATTTACATAAAAAATGTTTAGGTAAATCTGAGAATAATTTTTGCAGAACCAATATCCAGTTACCATTCACTTTTATTGAAATAAATTTTTTTACAGGTAAAAAGTTTTTGTTGACACTTTGTCAAGTAATTACATAATTAATGTTTTGATTCGAAATCGAGATTAACTCCCGACCCACGTGTTTTGGTTAATCGATAGACCCCAGGACATTATAACAATAAGTACAGGTGTTCAGTTAACCAGATGTACTCCCTCTGTTTTCGACTCAAATTTACTGTTAAAATAACATAGAAGGGTAACGGAAAACTTTTTAACCCTTTGTTGTAAAATTATGGTAATGCATGGCATGAAGTGGCAAAAATTAGCTTTTCGTTGGCGTATGCCATGTCATATTTAACATTTACTTTAAAAGATATTTGGAGAAAAGTCGCGGCAAATTTCGTTGTGGCTACTTTAATATCTTAGTCTGTCGTAGGACTTCAGAGTTGTATCGACAAATTGTCCTTATTTTGTGATAATTGAGGTTTGGGAATAAACTTAAAAAAATCCAAATCCCTTATTTTCAACACCTCAGCAGGAAAACTTGATTAACACGTATTCAAGCTTAAAAACACTCCTATTGAGAGGGGAAATTTTATAAATATTTAGGAATTAACTTTAGTATTTCTGGAAGTTTCACAGATGCAAAACAAGACTTGTATAATAGGGGTTAAAGGCCCTCTTTAAAATGAACAAATGTTTCGCAGGAAACCAAACTGAAGACATCATTTCATGTTTTTGACCATACAGTTAAGACAGTTTTATTGTATGGAGTAGATATTTGGGGGGGGGGCTTTGCATCAAAGAAATTAAAACAGGGGGAGACACTTTCATATCAAAACTTTTTAACAATGTTGAACAAGAAAGTGTTCACTTGAAATTCTGTAAATATATGCTTGGTGTTGGGACACGATCAACAACTCTTGCTGTTATTGGTGAATTGGGTAGATATCCACTATATTTAGTAATTATAATAATGTTTAAATATTTTAATAGATTACTAACAACAGTCTCTAAAAGCTTGACCATGCAAAAAAGTATATTTGGTATAAATGATAATGTGTTGGTAAGGTGAGCTGCAAAGGTAGAATATATGATTCCGAATGCCAACAGTGATGAAAATCATCTTTTTAAACCTGTTAACATCGGAAAATCCAGCAAGGTCTTCGGCTGGATTTGAACACCTGCTTGTTGTCATCTATGGCAACACCGCCTGCACTATGTCCAGCGCCCTAGACCACTCGGCCACCTAGGCTAAATAAAAATATAGCTTTCGGTAACCGGGTCGTTCCTCCTCGTAGGAAATCTAGAGTTGTAACATAGTACACGATGAACATTAGGTGAGTAGGAAATAGATAGAAGAAGGATAAGGTTGCAACAGGTAAGATACATTAGGTATATAGATAATAGTGNAGGTAGAATATATGATTCCGAATGCCAACAGTGATGAAAATCATCTTTTTAAACCTGTTAACATCGGATCGGCCGTAGATGACAACAAGCAGGGGTTCAAATCCAGCCGAATACCTTGCTGGATTTTCCGATGATGTGCGCATTTATTTGAATGACTGAAGAGGTCAAACGAGTATGCATCTTTCACCTGGACACACAACTGACAGTAATCGAAATAGTGCGGTCAAGGTAAAGGGATGTGCTGCAGGTAGCCCTGTGTCAATTACAAGTATATGTTCAGTTGACTCTACCAGTGAGATTAACACTTTTGATCTGTTCATGCTATCAAATCAACGCGAACACTAAATCTAAAAACTCAATCCGGACGGACTGTATTGCTTCGTGTATGATAAATCTACTTTTTCATATTCATTTTTTAATTGTCAAGATATCGTTATATTAGAAATTTCAGGTTTATCAAACACATCAAAAATTAAACCCATATAACAAAGAGTTTAAAAAGTAGCCAATTCCTGATTACAACCATTTTAACTGAATACTGTAGCGGATTCTGAAAGTTGTATACGTTGGAATATGGGATATTTACGACTTTTAACAACATGGGATGTTTGAGACAAAATTTACAGGGATATTGAATATAACGATAATTTTTGGGATATCTTAACCATTAGTCCTAACCGTAACTATTAGTACACACCCTCTGATTCTTAGCTATTTCTAAGCCCTAAAGTAACCTTCATCCGAGCCTAACCTTAACCACATTTTAATCTTAAAACTACCCTAGCACTTAAGGGGACGACCATTTGATTCTGAGGGGGGGGGGGGGGGCTGGCAGATTTTGTAAATAAATATTCTGGCCTTGAAACCCATGAAAATAAATAACCTGGCCTCAACCACCCCCCGAAAATATAAAAAAAATAATCTGGCCCCAGGTTCTTTAATACAGTGTATAGAAAATAAATAATCTCGCCGCGGAGCGGCGAAAAATAAATTTTCTTACCGGCAAAATGTTAAAAATAAATAATCTGACTCGACCAAATTTGCCAGCCCCCCCTCAGAATAAAATGGTCGTCCCCTAACATTCAACCTTAACTACATTTAAATGATTTAACATTGAGTTCTAGCACCAAGTCCCTAACATAGACTAAAACCCTTAATCCTAACCCACCCTTAACCACAATTCAATTTTACAACTACCCGAACGCTAACATTACACCTTACCTTGATCACCTTAACATGGAGTTATAACCACAATTCAATTTTACAACTACCTGAACGCTAAAATTAAACCTTACCTTAATCACCTTAACATGGTGTTATAGCACTAAGTCCCTAACATAGACCCTTATGCTAAATCTCAACATCTGTCCTTATTTTAACCTGATATTAGCACAACCTCTAACCCTAATCTATTCATAAATCACAAACCCATTTTTAATCAGCCCTTTCTTTAACTCTAAATACTAATCCTAACAAACCCAACCGTACTGATATCCCAAATATCACTTTTGTTATGTAAGAATTATATCGAAAAAATAATGTGTGTGACTTTAAATTAAACGTTATTCATTTTTTAAATCAAATCCCATATCTATACTTCATAATAACCCTAACCTGAATCCTAATGATGATTATAAATCAATGATGAATCCTAAAGATATGTATAATCCTAATTCAAATGATATAAAACTAACTTGAAAATTTATTTCAATGATTAATGTATAACCAAAACCTATTTTTTTAATAACGAACCGATCTTAAACTAACCAAACCCAACTCTTACCGTATCCCTAACTCTATACCTTGACCATATTCATTATCTAACACAAATCTGACTATCCTAATAATAATCCTAACAATACTTAAACCTACTACCCTAATACTAAAACTTCATCCTAATGAAAATTCTAAACATAACATGATATGAATTTCATCTACACAAAAGAGTTCAAAGTCATAACCATCAACTTAATTTGTAACTAACCCTTAAACTTGGTACTAGACTTTGGTACTCTAACCCTAACACTAATGTAATACTTTAATGAACCCTTAACTTAAATAATGATCTAATCCTCAATTTAATTCAACTCAACTGATATATTTAATGTTACAGTATGTAACCCATGCACTATTTGACTATGCACAATGATACCATATGTAAACCGTCACCCTAACAATAACCCTTGCTTTTATGATTAAATACTAAATTATATAAGATTCCAAATGATTCATAAAACAACGGCAGTAGAATACCGAAGGAACAAGGAAAGCGATGACTACAAAAATCGAAGTCCAAAGACATGGCAAAACTATGATACTAACTTTAAACTCCTTGTCACATAGCCCTAACCCCAATAGTGACATCCAGCAATAAAACTAGAACTTATAATTGTAACTTAATGTAAAGCTTTCAAACAAACACCAACTTTGATAATGGCATTATCCACTCTGATGAAATTAGTTTTACCCTAACAAAAGTAACCCTAAACAAAACTTAACCGTTATTATACACCTTTACCTATTCCCTAATAATGACTCCTTCAAAACCCTAAACCTTGGGCTTTACTAACCATAGCTATGTCTAACCAATCTGTAACCCTAGTTTTATCAAGTCTTTTACCCTGACCATACTTATGGATATCATAATTCATTGAAAACACGAAATGAAGCGTCAATAATAAACAAACTCATAACAAAAGATCTTACTGACATTGATATGCATATAACGTCATCCATAACTATGAACACAAAATGCGGAAGCACTTTGGTATGAATGATAACAAGTGAAAGACGAAATAAACATCAAGAGAAAACAAATCGATACGGACAATAAAATGAACAATTACAAGCAAAAATGTTAAAAGATTATTATGAGGTGAGACAACATGAAAACCTATGAATGTGAACACCAATTAAAAGTAGAAATGTTGAAACATCAGCATAAACTGACACAAAACATATGAAAATTAATACAAATGTTAACACCAAATCATAAACATAATGTTATCTATTACTATGAACTGACACAAATCATTAACGACATTGATATAAGTAGAACGTTAACCATGGCAATGAACACAAATATGGAAGCACTTTTGTATGAATGGTAACAAGTGTAGGACAATATAAACAACAAGTGAAAAAATCGATACTGAAGACAATATGAACTACAAATACAAAACATAAAGATCAACATGAAAACAACGGCAGTAGAAAGCACAAGATCATGAGATGACATAAATCAAAGTCAAGAGGTACGGACAGCAGAGGACGGAAGACCAAAAACGCTACATGCCCACAAAACACACTGACACTACATTTACAACACAACAAACTAAATCACTAACAGAGTGAACTAGAAAAAAACAGCGACATCAGGTGCTCCGGAAGGGTAGGCATGTCCTGCTCTGTATACAGCACCCACCACAAGGCAAATGAAGCATATGTTTTGAAAGATCTGTTAGGTTACTGATTAGTTATTACATATTAGTACATAAACTGACACAAAACATTTAAATGCAAATGCAAATGAAGCATATGTTTTGAAAGATCTGTTAGGTTACTGATTAGTTATTACATATTAGTACATAAACTGACACAAAACATTTAAACATATGAACATTAACATGAATGTTTACACTTATTCATGAACATAATGTTATTTATGACTGTGAACTGGCACAGATCATTAACGACTTTGATATGAATTTAACGTTATCCATGACTATGAACACAAAATATAGAAGCACTTTAGTATGAATGGTAACAAGTGGATGACCAAATAAACACGTTGAAGACCGTACGGTGACCCCTAGATGCTTTGTTTTGGATCAACCTAGATATGGGATGTTGTCTCCTTGACATTTACCCCATTTCCTTTCTTTTTCATATCAAGTGAAAACAAATCGCCACCGAAGACAATATGAACTACAAATACACACATAAAGATCAACATGAAAACAACGAAAGTAGAATACCGAAGGAACGAAGCACAAGATTATATAAATCAAAGTCAAGAGGTAAGGCAAAAGCAATAATAACAGAAGATGGAAGACCAAATACGCTACATGCCAACAAAACACACGTACACTACATATACAACGCAAAAAACTAAAGCACTAACACGATGAACTCTTAAAAAAACAGGGTGAAATCAGGTGCCCCTGAAGGGTACGCATGTCCTGCTCTTTATACAGTGCCCGTCACACGGTCAGTGAAGCATATTTTTGAAAGATCTGTAAGGTTACTGATTGGTTATTGTCATTTTCTTACCCTGAGACAAAACAAACCGATAACCATGGTATGTGTAACTTCTCTGGAGTAATACAACATGGAATTCTACGAATGTGAACACAAATACAACAAAACATGACAACTTAACATTATTAATGTAACCTAAACAAAGAAATAACGTCTTCCTTGACCATGAATTATCAGATGTAAAGATATGAAGATTGACACGAATGTTTATACCAAAAACTAATAAAGGTAAACCAAAACATGACAATATTAAGGCAACACAAAACATGTTAAAAGATCAACATGAAGTGATACAAACTATGAAAACAAATCGATACGGACAATGATATGAACAACAAATACAAACATAAATGTTAAATGAGGTGATACAACTTAAGACAATCTATGAAAATGCGAACGCAAAATGTAAACAGAAACATTAAAAACATTTACATCAAGCGACACAAATATCTAAACATATATACTTTATTTTTTAACTTTAGTTTTTTGCGTTGTATAAATATTTAAACATATGATAATCATTGATACGGATGTTAACAGCAAGTGGAAGGCGAAATAAACATCAAGTGATACAATCGATGCTAAAGACAATATGAACAAATACAAAAATAAAAGTTAAAGATGAACATTGAGTGTTACAACATATAAAAACTCACTGATATTAACTACAAATAGAAGCAGAGATGTTGAAACATCAACATTAACTGACACAAAAGATGCAAACATATGAACATCAACATGAAGTGACACTAACTATTAAAACATATCAATATTAATGTTAACTGAAAAAACAAATACAAACAGAAACGCCGAAGCATCAACATTAAATGACACAAAAGATGTATACATATGAACATTAACATAAATGTTAACACCAAAACACGACTATAACTAAAAAGTGATGCAAACTATGAAAACAAATCGATGCTGTAGACAATATGAACAGCAAACTCAA
This sequence comes from Modiolus philippinarum, assembly GCA_002080025.1. NCBI lineage: Eukaryota > Metazoa > Mollusca > Bivalvia > Mytilida > Modiolidae > Modiolus > Modiolus philippinarum. Next base: position 81,490 of record MJUU01042798.1, read on the forward strand.
CAAGAAACATACACTATCAAGATAATGTAATTCAGAACATTACAACGTAACAACATTCATACATGAAAACTTACTATGAAACGCGAAAAATGAACACAAAGACAACAAAACACGATAACTTATTCCTAACACGTCAACTTTTACATTTAAAACACATTATGAAACACGAAATATAACCACAAATATAATAATACATGAAAACATAACATCATTGGTATGTATTTCAAGGAAAAAACTCTAAAACAACGTCATCCACGACTATGATTTAAAACAAAATATGTTAACATACTAACTTTGAAATAAAACTTAGCGACCAATGAAAGACGAAATAAACATCAAGTGTAAATAAAAAACGGAATACAGTATTATCTACAAATACAAACATAAATGTTCAAACATCAACATTATGAAACAAATTGATATTGAAGATAATATGAACAATACATACACTCATTAATGGTAAACGATCATATTAAATGAATGTGAACACCAAATTCAACAAGAAACTTTTAATCATCAACATAAACTGACACAAAATATGTAAACATATGAACATTGCCACGAATGTTAATACCAAAACACGACACACAACGTTATGAATGAACTGAAATACAACGAATTGAGGAATGAATGTGATGAATTAATTGAAAACACACTGTAACACATGATATATGAACACAAATACATCGAAACACGCCAACTTAATGACATTTTTTGCCAACTTGTACATGAAAAGACAATATGAAAAGTGTTATGTGAAGACAACTACAACAAAACGTCAGAACATAATGCCTTTCAGGGAGAAATGAGGGACTTAAGAGGAGAGGAACTGCCTTAAAGGAGAGTAGGGCCTTAAGGGAGGAAGTAGGCCTTAAGGTAGAGGAGGGCTTTAAGGTAGAGAGGATGTCTTAAGGAAGAAGATGACATTAAGGGAGGTTGGAGGCCATAAGAAAGTAGGTACTCTTAACGGAGAGTGGAGAGGAGGCCTTACGGAAGAGAGGAGGGGCTAGAGAGGAGAGGCTGGTCTTACAGAGAGAACAGGGTCTAAATTTGGAGAGGAAGAGGGTCTATATGGGAGAGAAGGTGTGTCCATTGGGGGTTTAGTGGAGGCAGAGGCGGTATCAGAAGCATAAACCCTTATAAAGGCCAATAAAGACAACAAAAATGCGATTAACGCATCAAAAATACAACAGGCAACATGAAATATTTTTGTTATTTAAAGGAACAGAAATACACGAAATTATGAAAAAAAATGTAAACTTTGACATGAAAATACAAATTAAAACAAGGAATATGAATACAATGTCAACAAAATATGACAAAAAATGTTAACTTTGACTGAAACATGTAATGTGAAGAGAAATACATAAGAATTTGAAACTTATGGACATTAATATCAGCAAATGTTTGTGACAAGCGCAATAAAATCCGAACTTGTTAGCCAAAACACGCCGGAAACATAATGATAAAATGAAATAACGTCACATCTCGCACTGAAGACTTTTTAAAGTAACAGATATCAACTTGATAGTATTACCAAACAATTTACAAGTATGAAGATACCCCGAATTCATATAATCAAATGACTATATTACCAATAGTCCGATGTAGGGCCGATATAGGGCCGAAATTGGATTTAAAGGGCTGATATCATCATAATGACTTATCGCTTGAGAAGGATTAAAGTGCCCCGAAATCATATATGAGCCTATTACTAATACTAATAAAAAACGGCAGTAGAATACCGAAGGAACAAAGGAGTGAAATTTACTAAAATCAAAGTCCAAAGACATGGCCAAAACGAGAAAACAGAAAACAATATCGTTATACACAGAAAACAATGACGTTAACAGATAAAAAGCACAGAAATAGAAATCACAACATTCAAAACAAAGGCACTCATAGTGTGAACTCCAGTGAAACTGAAAGTTACATCAGGTGCTCCGGAAGGGTAAGTATGTCCTGCACTGTTAACAGCACCCGTCATAATGTGAGTGAGTCAATCCAGGAAAATGTCAAAGTAGGTAGTCAAATCGGGGAAGACGTAAATCTAGCTGAAAATGCCCACTTTCATTTGGGATACTGACACGTCATACCTTTCAATGATGTTATGGTGCAGCCATAGAATTTCTTGAGGGATGAAATTTACATAAGTGATGATTTTAATTTCTCAATTGTGAACTATCCCTTTCTTAGCAGCAATATACCTACCTCTCCAGCCTATGTACATTTCACAGTTGATTCGTTACTGTCGAGAGTGTTGTTTGTACAGTTATTTTTTGAACAGAGCAAAACACTGTTTGATATTTCTCCGTAGTGCGACAATGTTTTACCAGCAGACTAGGCTCCTTGAGCTACCCGGCAGTTAAGCGGTGAGCACTCCTTGACCCATCTTTCAAAATTACGTTTTGTCCCCCTTTCTCCTTTCCAAGATCGTGGTCATGGAGTTAGTGGTCTACCTGTTTTGTGTTTTATTGGTATGTTTATTATACTATAGGGAAACGCGACAGAGAAAAGAGAGGTTTGGGTACCCATAAACCAGTTGTGCAGGTTACAAGTCCCGAGTTCCTATCGTTTTTTACGTTTGTATTTCGTATTGTTATTGTAGGTTTTTCTTGTGCAGCTCCTTGTTACCTTGTGGCTATGCTTTTCTTTTTTTTGTCGGTGTTTTCTGTAATCTTTTTTATTATATTTTTCAAAAATTTAGGGCTACTCAAAGTATAATATATAGGGACGAGCAAAATTTTCATTTGTCGAGAGGGTGCGAGGTGTTGCCGGAAGTGACGTAGACCGGAAATAATGTCACCGGAAGTCACGTGACCGGAAGTACAACATAATTTTATTTCACATGTGCAAGTTAGATCTGGGGTTTCCTTAAAATCTATTTATAGAACAGGGAAACCCGAACTCGTGCCCATATACTAGTAACCCTAAATTTTTAGTATTGTTTGCGTATTTTCGTACTTTTGTGATGTCTAAGTAGGGTAAATCAGGTTGCTGAATCCTTTCGCATGGGTTTTAAAGCACTAGCTCTGACTGTTTACAGCTTATCAGCCCTAATTTGAAATAGTTTTACTATTTGCATATCATATATCAAGTTGGGTATCTTTAAACTTCTTAATTGATTTGAGTAGGTATTAAAGGGTTAAAACGCACTGTTACGAAGTTATCTGTATCATAAGTTTTGAGATCGACCCTAAGTCGGCCCTAAGTTGGCCATGACCCTTAGTATTAGTAACAGGCTTATATGATATATGATTCGGGGTAGTCTAATCCTTCTAAAGCGATTTTGTTACGTATTGTAGCACTATGCAGTACTATAATGATGATATCGGCCGTAAGTTGGTACTACATTGGCCCCAGATCGGCCTCAATCCGGACTATTGGTAACATAGTCATGTGATATATGAATTTGGGGTATCTTTATACTTAAAAATCGTTTGGTCATACTATCAAGCTTTAAAAAGTCTCTTTCAGTGCGAGATTTGACGTTATTTCATTTAATCATTATGTTTTCGACATGTTTTTTTGCTAACAAGTTCACATTTTGTTGCGTTTGTAACAAACAATTGATGTTACATTTCTTTTTTGTTGATATTAATGTCGATAAGTTTCAAATTTTGTAGTATTTCTGTTCACATTTCATGTTCAGTCTGTGTTTTCATGCCAAATTAATATTTTGTCACCCTTTGTTGTAATGTATTCATATTCCATGTTTCAGTTTGTGATCACATTTGTTTTCATTATTTCTGTTCATATTTTATGCTGCCTGTTGTATTTTCGATGAATTTATCGCATTTTTGTTGTCTTTTTTTTTACCTTTTTACGGGTTTTGCTTCTACAGCCGCCTCTGCCTCCGCTAGACCACCAATGGATACGACTCTTCTCCCATTTGGACCCTCCTCTCTCCTGCGGCTCGTTTCTCCTTTCTAGGACCCCTCTCTCCCTTAAGGCCTCCTCTTCTCTTATACCCTCCTACATCCCTAAAGGTAATCCTCTCTCTCTTAAGATCCCTCCTCTACCTAAAGACCCTCCACTCTACCTTAAAGCCCTCCTCTCCCTAAAGGCCTCTTTCCTCCCTAAAGACCCATCTTCTTCTTAAAGACCCTTCCTCTCCTCTAAGGGCCCTCCTATCTCCCTTAAAAACATTATGTTCTAACGGTTTATTGTAATTGTCTTCGTATATCACGTTTCATATGTATTTTAAGTACAAGTTTGCATATCAATGTCGTTAAGATGTAATGTTTCTCTGTATTTGTGTTCATATACCACGTGTTACAATGCGTTTTCAATGAATTTATCACATTCATTTCACAATTCGTTGTATTTTTGTTCACTGTTAACGTTGTGTGTCGTGCTTTGGTATTAACATTCGTGTCAATGTTCATATGTTTAAATATTTTGTGTCAGTTTATGTTGATGACTTAAAGTTTCTTTTTGAATTTGGTGTTCACGTTCATGTATCATTTGAATATTGGTCGTTTGGGTACCCATAAACCGGTTTAACTCTACCACTGTCTTTTGCTAGTGCCGGTACCAAGTCCGGCTGTCCCGAGTTCCTATCGTTGTTTATGTTTGTCTTTTCTGTTTTTATTGTGGGTTTTTTCTTGTGCAGTTCCTATTTACTTTCTGGCATGTGGCTATGTTTTTCGGCCATTGTAGGTTTTCCTGTTATCTTTTTTATTCCATTTTTCGTTTACCATTAATGCTTGTATGTATTGTTCATATTGCCTTGAATATTAATTTGTTTTCAGTCTGTATTACTTAATGTTGATCTTTTAACATTTATGTTTGTATGTGTAGATAATATTGTATTCTGTTTTGATTTGTTTTCACTTGATGTTTATTTCGTTTTGAGTGACTTACATTCAAGTTTACGTCCGAGTTCAGATCTCAGTCACTGTACATGGTAGGATCATCTAACCTTGCATGTGCATACATCTTTGGCGGTAGGTCAGCATCCAGGCAAAATTAGATCACTTTGACCTATATTTTCCCGCATGATTGACTTTGATTCAAGTTTATGTCCGAATTCAGGTCTAGGTTATTGTACATGGTAAGATCATCTAGCCTTTGTATACATGCATTAGGGATGGTAAATGAGCATCGTGGCCAAATTGGGTTTCTGTGTCCATGTGCCATAACGAGGCGAACTTTGTAATCGTTGATTACCTATGTTTATATGTTATAACACTCAATGTTCATCTTTAACATTTATGCTTATATTTCTTCATATTGTCTTAATTATGGATTTGTTTCCATAGTTTGTATCACTTGATTTTTATTTCGTCTTTCACTTGCTGTTAACATCCGTGTTGATAATCATATGCTTAGATATTTGTGTCACTAAATGTTGATGTTTTGATTGTTTCCGTTTACATTTGGTGTTCACATTCATAGATTTTTTATATTGTATCACTTAACATTTTTGTTTGTTTTTGTTGTTCTTATTATCGTCCGTGCCGAATTGTTTTTATAGTGTGTATCACTTCATGTTGATCTTTTAACATGTTTTGTGTTGCCTTTGTACTGTCATGTTTTTGGTTACCTTTAACTGTTTTGATATAAACATTCGTGACAATCTTCATATCTTCACATATGATAATTCATGGTCAAGGATGACGTTATTTCTTTGTTTAACAGAGCAGGACATGCTTACCCTTCCGGAGCACCTGGTGTCACCCTGTTTTTTTAAGAGTTCACCGTGATAGTGTATTAGTTTTTTGCGTTGTATATGTAGTGTTCGTGTGTTTTGTTGACATGTAGCGTATTTGGTCTTCCATCTTCTGTTATTATTGCTTTTCCCTTACCTCTTGACTTTGATTTATATAATCTTGAGCCTTGTTCCTTCGGTATTCTACTTTCGTTGTTTTCATGTTGATCTTTATGTGTGTATTTGTAGTTCATATTGTCTTCGGTAGCGATTTGTTTTACTTGATTTGAAAAAGAAAGGAAATGGGGTAAATGTCAAGGAGACAACATCCCATCTCCAGGTTGAAACGATTCAAAGCAAAGCATCTAGGGGTCACCGTACGGTCTTCAACATGTTTATTTGGTCATCCACTTGTTATCATTCATACCAAAGTGCTTCCATATTTTGAATTCATAGTCATGGATAACGTTATATTCATATCAAAGTCGTTAATGATCTGTACCAGTTCACAGTCATAAATAACATTATGTTAATGAATAAGTGTAAACATTCATGTTAATGTTCATATGTTTAAATGTTTTGTGTCAGTTTATGTTGATGTTTAAACATTTCTACTTTTAATTGGTGTTATCATTCATAGGTTTTCATGTTGTCTCACCTCATGTTAATATTGCAACATTTTTGCTTGTTATTGTTCATTTTATCGTCCTTATCGATACATCGGAAAACGACTATGGAAGTAAGAACGAGGAAATGGGAAATTCTAAAATCATAAATCCAAACTCATGGCAATCCACAGCAACACGAATTGAGACAGTATGACAAACACAAAACAAAGAAACAAAAATGAACAAGAACGCCACAAAACTAAAGAACTAGCAGTGTGAACCGTTATAAAAATTGAGGTATCATCAGGTGCTCCGGAAGTGTAAGCATTTTTTTATGTTTATTTCGCCTTCCTATTCTTATCATTCATACCAAAGTGCTTCCATGTTATGGATGACGTTATGTGCATATCAATTTCAGTAAGATCTTTGTTATATGTGTGTTTATAATTGACGCTTTATTATTTGTTGTCAATATATTATGATATCCATCAGTATGGCCAGGGTAACAGACTTGTCCCGAGTTCCTATCGTTGTCTACGTTTGTCTTTTGTCTCATACGTGTTTTTCTTGTGTAGTTCCCTTGCAAATTGTTGCATGTAATCATAATTTTCAGCCATTGTAGGTGTTTCCTGTTATCCATTTTTTAACATTGATAAAATTAGGGTTAAGGATGGCCTAGACTTAGCTATGGTTAGTAAAGCCAAAAGGTTTAGGGTTTTGAAGGGGTCAATATTATGAAATAGGTTAAGATGTATGATAATGGTTTAGTTTTGTGTAGTGTTACGTTTGTTAGGGTAATACCAGTGTTTGTTTGAAAGCTTAAGGTTAATTAAAGTGCTATTGCTGGGTGTCACCATAAGTTAGTATCATATAAATCATTTGGAATCTGGACATATAATTTAGTATTTATCATAAAGGTAAGGGTTATTATTAATGTGATGGTTTACATATTGTATCATTGCATATGTATGGTGCATGGTCAAATAGTGTATGGGTTACATACTGTAACATTAAATACATTAGTTGGGTTGAATTATATTGAGGATAAGATCATTATTAAAGTTTAGGGTCATTAAAGTTTTACATTAGTGTAAGGGTTAGAGTACGAAAGTCTAGTACAAAGAGTAAGGTTTAGTTACAAATTAGTAAATGGTTATGACTTCATGCATTCTTTTGTGTCAGGTGAAATACATCATTTGGGATATGGCTGGGATCATTCATATCATTAAGGTTATGTTTTGAATTATATTATCTTTAGTTAGTAAAAGTTAGGTTGAAGTTGTAATGTGAGGATATTGGTTTTGTTAAGGTTGGGCTAATGTATGGTTAGGATTATTATTAGGATGGTCAAATTTGTGATAGATAATGGTGATGGTAAAGGGTTAGGGATAAGGTTAGAGTTTGGTTTGGGTAAGTTTAAAATTGATTCGTTCTAAAAAAACAAATGAGGGTTTGGTTATACATTAATCATTGAAATAAATTTTCAAGTTAAAGTTTTAAATTATTTGGATTAGGATTACACCTATCTTTAGGATTCATCATTGGTTTATAACCATCATTGGGATTCAGGTTAGGGTTATAATAAAGTATGGATATAAGTCCCAGTTAAAGTCACATACATTTTTGTGTTAGATAGAATTCTTACATTACAAAAGTAATAATTGGAATATCATTACGGTTCGGTTTGTTAGGATTAGTATTTAGAGTTGGAGGAAGGGTGGATTCAAATTTGGTTTATGATTTATGAATAGATTAGGGTAAGAGGTTGTGTTAATATCAGGTTAAAATAAGGACAGATGTTGAGATTTAGCGTAAGGGTCTATGTTAGGGGCTTAGTGCTAGAACTCCATGTTAAGGTGATTAAGGTAAGGTTGAATGTTAGCGTTCGGGTAGTTGTAAAATTGAATTGTGGTTAAGTTTAGGTTAGGATTAAGGGTTAAGGCCTATGTTAGGGGCTTGATGCTAGACCTCAATGTTAAGATCATTTTGTTAAGGTTGAATGTTAAGTGCTAGGGTAGTTTTAAGATTGAATTGTGATTAAAGTTAGGTTCGGATAGAGGGTTACTTTAGGGCTTAGAAATAGCAAAGAATCCGAGGATGTGTAATATTAGGTTACGGTTGGGACTTATGGTTAAGATTGTGTTTAGGATTAGTGTTAGGGTTGTGTTAAGATTAAAATGAGGTTTGGGTTAGGTTCAAGGATATTTCATGGCTATGAATATAGAGGGTTAGAGATTGTGTTATTAGTGGACCGCTATGGGATATCTGTTTCCCAGATGACAACAGATCTTTCCCTTTAAAGCTGAATTGTTGTTTCCTTTACCGGCTTTGACATGTTCAACAAGGCGGGTGTCTTAAAAGAAGCAGGAGATGCTTACTCTACCGGTGCACCTGATCTCACCCATGGTTTTTTACTGGATTCGTATTGTTCATCTTTGTGCGTGTGTATCTTCATTTTTCATTTCTGTGTCGTAATGTCGTACTCATGTTGTCTCTCTGTTTCTTTTTTTGTTTCCGATGTTGCCATTGTCCTTGGATTATTCGTTTTGGATTGACGGTTCAATTCTCACTTACTTTACATTAAGGACTAAAGGTTAGAGAAAGAGTTAGATGGTTAAGTAATAAAGCTCTAGATAAAGATGACTGAGGTGAGATAAGTGTTAGGTTAAGTAGTGGCGTAAGCATAGGGTTAGTAGGAATTATGTTTAAGTTGACAATGGGTTAGGGTTAGGTTAGGTTCAAAGATGTTTCAGTGCTATTAACATACATAGTTAGAGCTTATGATGTTTTAGTTACAGTTAGGAGTTTGGGTAAAAGTTAGAGCTAGTGTCTAGGTTAAGAGCTACGTGCAATGTCATCCTTTGCCCGACAAATGCACCCATGTCCCTAGCTGGAGGACAATCACAGCATATAGTTAAACACAAGGCACTTATCAAGACGATTGTAAGAGAACTCGGCATTATAAATTTGTGAGATAAGGACAATATAAACAGGTGGTCAGAAGCACATTTTACAAATTGCAAAAAATAAATGCCAAAATTTGAAAAGTGTGATAGTGCATTCATATGGGAAATTATCTCAAGAACAAGTTCATCATAACTGAAAAGTATAGAGAGCATACATCACTCGTACGGGTTCACACTGCATGAGAAACAAACTCCGGTCTTAAATAAGTCTGGAATAAAATATCTCTTGAAAATTGAAGATAACACAGGAATTATTGTAATTTTCCATATCCCTGTAAATTTTGTCTCAAACATCCAAGGTTGCTAAAAGTCGTAAATATCCCATATCCCAACATTCACTAAACAAGCCGCCTTGACCAACGTTTACAACTTTCAGAACCCGCTACAGTGTTCAGTTATAATGGTTGTGATCAGGATCTTGCTACTTTTAAACTCTTTGTTATATGGGATATTTGATTAACCTAAAATTTCTAATATAACGATATCTTGACAATTAAAAAATGAGTATGGCAAAATTGATTTATCATAAACGAAGGAATACAGTCCGGATTGACTTTGCAGATTTCGTGTGCGTTGATTTGATAGACTGAACAGATCAAAAGTGTTAATCTCACAGGAAGAGTCAGCTGGCTGGACATATAACTTGTAATTGACACAGAGCCATCTGCAAGCATGATTGAAAGCACCCCCTTTACCTTAACCGCACATTTCGATTACTGTCAGTTGTGTGTCCAGGTGAAAGATTCATACTAGTTTGACCTCTTCAGTCTATCAAATAATTGCACACATCAAATCTGATAACTCAATCTGGACGGACTGTAGCAGGGAATCATAGTACCATTGAAAAATTACCAAACTCAACAAATGGATTTTATAAAGGGTTTCATTCATTGTTTTTACCTGCGTAATTATTTCATGTTTTATTTGAAATATGATTTTATACAAACATATTTACTTCTTAATTTTTCATAAATTCATACTTAATAAAGGGTAATGTATTAACCGGTTAAGCGCTAATTAATCTCATAAGCTTTCAAAAACCCAATAATTACATGCCAGTTATCAAACTTTTGAAATCACCTGATGCACAAAAAGCAAATTCTAATGGACTTATGTTTGTAAGGCTAATTTTGATTGGGTGAATTCAAAATTTTCAGGGAGTAAAATCCACGATTTACCGTCGGAACCAATAGCAACGTTATGGTGCAGACGCATACCAAACTGTAATCTCAAATTCGAGTTAAAACGTTTTGGAAATACATAAAATGCTATGAAAATGGGAGATATAGAAAAAAATACTGTAATGTTATTTGTTTGAGATACAATTTATATACCAATGATAGTATAGTAAGCACTGCAAGCCATATTTGAATGGGAATATGGGCTGAAGATGATTGAGATAGATTGACAAAATTTTGTGCTTTTTTTGCAATATCCGTGTTGTGGATAAACGTTGTCATATATAACTCTTGCCCAGAACTCGTATGAATCTGAATTAATCAGAGGAGTTAATTTCTGCTGTATACAATTTTCAAAAGTTCTGTGAATGAAGTATCTGGATTGGAGAGAGAGAGACAACAATAAAACACTCCAATCTCTCTAACATGGACACTATATGTTATTCGGGAATCTTCACAGGGGATACGGGTTCATATTCCCTG
>MJUU01042798.1:92567-104223 GCA_002080025.1 Modiolus philippinarum
CTTCTAGCAGAATATAAAAGTTATTCGGGCTTCACAGGGGATACGGGTTCATATTCCCTGTCTGTGTTTTATATCCCCTGAGCCGTTAGGAGAAGGGGATATAGGGCACAGACAGGGAATATGAACCCGTATCCCCTGTGAAGCCCGAATAACTTTTATATTCTGCTAGAAGGTCTATAATTTTTCTATTAAAAGCGTTTAAAAACTGTGATTTTGCTACCACGGGGATACGGTCTCATATCCCCTGTCAAGGTAACCAATCATATTGCAGGATTTACCTGGATATTTCACTTCAGCAGAATATAGGTAATTACATGTTTGTTAATTGGGGTAATAAACAGGTATGCTGTCGGACGCCCAGATATTTAAAGAACAATATGTTTACCTGTACAATAATTTCTAAAGCAGCCTGCTTCGGTAGAAAATAGTGTGTATACTATATCAAGAACTAATACGTCCTCGACTATATATGGTCAGGATTTCACATTGCAGCTTTAATTTAGATATTTTCAAACAATTTTTTTTTAATTCAAGCTGGAACGAATATCATATCCCATGTTTAAGATATAGGTAAGTATTTAATACATTTTTGTCGCACAAATGATTTAGTTGGACGACCGCATGCTTCACATTGATAAAGAATGTACACGATGACAACTGCAGGTCACCGTAATTTGGTATCTTTGAGGTGATTAGACATCTCTCGAAATCCGTATCGAGATGACGACAAAATGGCGACCGGCAGATCGTAGTTAGTCACACTGAAATATCGATCTCATGGACTTATCCTTTGGAATAAAACATTATATACATGTATACGTGCCCATTTATACAAAAGGAAAATAATATCAAATTTTTAATTTTTTTGCGAATTTTCCATTTAACATATGTGTTATGGTCTGATGTTCATTTACTTCATATCCTTTCGTAAAATATTTAATACAGGAGTTTGTCTTTTATTGCAGTGTGGAGTTGGCAAAACAATTCCCCGTGATAGAGATGTATGCTCTTAATTTTTCTTAGATATGGTGTACTTGTACATGAGATAATATATCATGTGTACACTTTGTTCACTTACTATTATCTAAATTTATGTAAATTCTAAAACTTAAGGATGAACTCCCTCCATCGCAGTTTAGTCCTTAGCTATATTTGATACTACTGATTATTCGGATTTAGTTTGGTTTCATGCATTTTAAACATTTTTTGAAATTATGGATTTCCTTTGATTGGGTTCTAGTGCTGCTGCTGAGGAATTAATTTCCGAAATGGCCATATAGTTCATTAAAATTATTGCAGTTGGAGTTAACATATGTATTATGGTCTGATGTTCATTTACTCCATATCCTTTCGTAAAATGAAGGGATATGGAGGAGGAATGACCCGGTTACCGAAAGCTATATTTTATATAGCCTAGGTGGCCGAGTGGTCTAGGGCACTGGACATAGTGCAGGCGGTGTTGCCATAGATGACAACAAGCAGGGGCTCAAATCCAGCCGAATACCTTGCTGGATTTTGCCGATGTTAACAGGTTTAAAAAGATGATTTTCATCACTGTTGGCATTCGGAATCATATATTCTACCTTTGCAGCTCACCTTACCAACACATTATCATTCATATTATATATCATGTGTGCAACACTATTATCTATATACCTATAGTTGGTATAGTTGTTTAGTCATAAATGGATTATATGAACATTACAACAAATTCTTGGAAAAATAATAAAAGTAAATTACAAAAGCTTATATTGAATAATCTTAAAATAAGATATAATAACATTTGGCTTTCAGCTCCTTTTAAAGACAAAGAAAATGGAAATGGAGGAGATAAACTCAGAACATACAGACTTTTATTAGATGAGAACAAAAGAAAAATGTTTACTAAATTCAGAATTAGTGCACATACTTTGGAAATAGAGCAAGGTAGATACCGAGGACTCCGGATAGAGGATAGAACCTGTACTTTATGTAAAAATTCTGAAATTGAAGATGAAATTCATTTCCTTTTGCAATGTCCAATTCTAAACAATATTAGATATGATGTTATCCAAAAAATCAGCACTCTCTATCCAAATTTTAATACTTTAGATAAAAAAATTCAATTTTTGTGGTTAATGTCATGTGAAGATCCAGTCGTAATTGAAAGTGTCTCATCCCTTTTGCATAAGTTAAATGAACAAAGAAATAGCTTTTTATTGAATATTTAACTGAACCTTAACCTTATTAGATATATACATTAATTCACTATGTATTGGTGGCCACAATGATCTTGGGTCACTGCTCTTGATTGTAAACCATTTTATTTTTTTTATCATAAAATATTGTATGTTTTAAATACTAATCATTGCAATTATTATAAATCAATGTATTAAATTATTTGCAATTGTTCAGCTCTTTATGGGCGCCTTGATTGACTATATAATATATTCTATTCTATTCTATTCGTTCATGAAAGTCGTCAAGAGTAGATAAGACGCGTGCGAATCGTACCAGTTGAGATATATACACCCCGTATGATGGGAAATTAGTAATAGTGAAATCGAAATCATCCCTTTTATCATAAATTTAAGTTTTAGTTTTTCCAGAGTCAACGATGATAGTTAGATCGAGAAGTGTCCTCTTTATTATTGGCACCATTAAAAACCATCGAAGACTTTGACCAGGTTTTCTTTGATAGTGTCAATAGTGCTTAATATAATGTCTTGCAATATTGCATTACATTAACTCTTTTTGTAAGTTTCTATACAGCCAGTGCAAAGGTATTGTAAGATGATGTGTATTATTTAATCCGGACTTATGGTCTTTTGATACTTCGGGCTGAAGAAAAATTATACAAAATATTTCTCAATTTCCTGCGTACTCCTTCTAAATAAAAGGATAACAATATTGAGCAATTGCACATAAAAAAGGTACATGTACATTTTTCCTATCTGAAGACATATCACATGAATACATGATGTTTAGTTAGTTTAGAATATAAAAACTAGGCATCAAATCCAGAGTGACATTCTTGGACATTGATTTTTGTTTCTGATTCCCGAATATTTAGAAACCATGGTCCTTTTCCATTGTGCAAGTTGTACAGCTTGCTCTCTGATTTCAAAACGGCTTTATATTATATTGTGGTACTGGAAATATTTGAAAGAATATTTTGTTTGTATTTCAGCGTTACATATTTCACGTGTGTTTTCTGAACTATTAACACTGCTGAAATCTGAGTTTATTTCCAATTTAGTATTATTCTCAAATAGTTTGATGCACTGATTCTGCGGATGGTCTGCATCCGTAATCCTTGGCTGATAATGCCGATGTTTGTGTATTCTAGCATGATTAGTCATCCCATGAACAGCATAAAATATCCCTGGATGTTTCCTAAAATTCTTATCTGTTTTAAAATGATCTTGTTGATCACAAATATTTTCATCGCTTTGCAAAATGACGTCATAATATTTCTTTGTGACGTTGTGTATTCTCTTGTCTATTTGTTTTTGTATGCCTTTCTCAATGTTCTTCTTATCAAAATTTAAATCAATTTCATTCTGTAATAACAAAAATGTTGTTATATCGTAACTACATCCACGTTCATTGAACTTATTTGTGTACAGGAACCTCCAGTTCACACACTTTAGCATCACTACACAAATCACAATTATGGCAAGAACGACAACCAAGAAAATCCACATCCATCCGGCGACACTTTGTTGACTTTGATTGTTGTACACATCATCATGAATACTAATGTTTGAAACTTCACGAATGGCATCAACTTCAGTCATATCTGAAAAAGAAATACAAGTCCATTTCAAAACGAAAAAATGACAAATTAAGCATAACGGTTGTTTGTTTTTTCTACTCATTGTAAAAGACTTCCAGCAAATATTTTATATCAAGAACCAAAAATTTAAAGATATTTCAGAGTTAAAAGGTAAAAACATCACTCAGAAGGCATTCATATTCGCCAAACCAGTTAAGAAAAGAGCTTTAAACAAGAATTATAACCTTAAGTTTGAAACACTTATTATATTGAGACATTATTATTTGAAAAAAAATGTTTCACTTTGTTTTTTGTCCCATTTAGATCCAAATTTTTATGTTCAAGTTGCTTGTTCGTTTGCATTTTATGTGTTTGTTTAAACTTAATGAACAATGACAGGAAAGTGGAAAAGAAAAACTGGATACTCGCAAATTGTGAAAACTTCTCTTACTCAAAGATTTGTTAGAGGAAAAGACTAGTTCATAATATCCGGGTATTTCGAGTACCTCAAATTGGAATGATTTTTGTAATCAATGATTTTTGTTCTATGGTCGAGTTTGGTGTATATTTTGGTAGTTTTGTGTGATTGTTTTAGTTCACGTTCATTGTTTCTGTTACAAATAACTATGCAAAACATTTTTAAATGTATGTATTCAAAATACCATAATTATAAAAAAAAATGACCATATTTTGCAAAATCGTAATCTGACCATGTACTATATATTTTAACGATGTTTATTTATGCTCTCATAATTCTCATTGTAAATATTCTATTCTTAATATTTTGAATATGTATAATCTGACAATGGAGTTCATCTTATATCGATATAATCTGACCTAACAAGATCCGATAATAACACGGTTTGTCGATTTATTTATAATGCAAGCGCTTAAAACTATCTTTGCATAACATCTAAGTATCAAAGTAGCACGGTACGTCGTGAATATGAATGTAATGCAGGTGAAATAGAGTGAATAAAACAGCATGATACGACAACAGCCTATCTATCAATACTAAAAAAATCGAACTGATTAATTTGAATTTCTTGGTATAAAAGTAGAATTTTTAACCCTTTTTTCGGTAAAGGGAAGCGGTAAAAGTATGATAGAATTAAACTACATATCACTAAGAGAAATCGATGTTTGTAAAATAAATTTGAAGTAATTCGCAGGGGTGCGATTACGGATCCCTTTGGACCTTATATCATGTTAGTTACAACATGTAGCAAAATTCTGATTACTGAGAGGCATGTCATTTTTTTTTTATCAGGAGTCAATTTTAAAACACCAGCATCAACATCGGTCATTTAAATAACAACGTTCAACCCTTTTTTACCAATTATTTTAAAAACTAAGGTAAAATGTGACGATGCCGACTAGGGATCATACCATAGTAAAACAGCAGACATTTGCGATCATAAAAGACACTTTTGCCAAACCATATTTATAAAAGTTCTTATATTTTTTTAAAAAGAAGAAACCGATTTATAAACAAACGCAAACTTACCAGATTGTGTTGAAATTATTTCTTAAATTGTGGAACACAAAAATAATAAAGTTGTTTCAAATACTCACATTGTTTGACACTATTCTTCTGAAAAATCTGTGTAAGATAGGATGTATAAATCAAAATAATTGACAAATATTTATAAATAAATTGACATCTATTGTGCAATATCTACACTACATTTAATTATCTGATCAATACTGGGTGCACAATTAAGCTTATAATTAAAATAAGTTCAAAATTTGAAGGTTGAACTGTTACATTGACTTCCTATCTATACACCCGAAGGAAGGATAACCTATTTTTTAAATTTAACAATAGAAGCTAAATATTAAAAACAAATATTAACTTTAAATTAGTTGCGATAATCAATATATAGCCTATATCTGGGCTGTGTTCATCAAAAACAACATTGTGCAAAACAATGTTGGAAGCGATGCAACAATTTAAAAATAAATCAGGGAGTAATTGTGATTGAATATAATAAACGTTTTGCTGTGTCAATAAAGATCAATAAACCTCTTGCCTCTCTCAATAAGTTAGCAGAGTAGTACATTACGACTGTTACACCTTAAAATCAGAGACCCCACGTGCTCGTCTGTATGTGCGTTTGAAGACGAACGTCTGTCTATGCTGAAATTCGAACTAGCTGTTATACTTTAAGAAACTTATTTCCTTTAGTAGGATTTTTCATTGATTTGAACAATAAATTAAGCATACACGAAAAGATTTGAATTTGCTCATATTTGAGAGATTTTGCAAGGATGAAAAAGAAAGGAATTTTGAATATGTCCGTGATTAGACGGTTAAGACCACTAAAGTAAGTGAGAACCGAACCGTCAATCCAAAACGTATAATCCAAGGACAATGGCAACATCGGAAACAAAAAAGAAACAGAGACACAACATGAGTATGGCACAGAAAAGAAAAATGAAGACACACACACATAAGGACCCAATAAAAACCATGGGTGAGATTAGGTGCACCGGTAGAGTAAGCATCTCCTCCTTCTTATAAGACACCCGCCGTGTTGAACATGTCAAATCCGGTGGAAGAAACAACAATTAAGCTTTAAAGCTTTGAATTCTCCGATGAAAAAATACTCCGTTGCAGGCCATAAAACTTGTTTAACGGACTTCTGACAATACAATATATCATTTAGAACTAGAAATAAAGGAAACGGTAGAAACTACTAGATCTACATCTTTTTTGACTTATACTATAGGGAAACGGGATAGAGAAAGGGGAGGTTTGGGTACACATAAACCGCTTTAACCCTACCGCTAGCTCTTGCTAGTGCCAGTACCAAGTCCAGAGTTCCTATCGTTGTCTACGTTTGTCCTTTGTCTTTTTATTGGTTTTTCTTGTGCAGTTTCTTAGTAGATTGTGGCATGTGATTGTGGTTTTCGGCCATTGTGGGTGTTTATTGTTATCTTTGCTATATTAATTACATCTCGAAGTTAATGAAGATTGTCATCTCAGTACTAAAATTTACGACAAGAGGGACGATTTTAATTTCAAAATGATCAATTTCCCTAACTTGGACAGTAGTATTCTAACTTCTTCCGCATATGGAGTTTATGTTTCACAGCTAATTCGTTATGCAAGGGCTAGCACATATTATGCAGATTTTTTTATTAGACATAGCTATCTTCGTGACTTCCTTATTACTCGAGGCTTAACAAAAATCAGTATTGCACAATCATGAAAAAGTTTTGTAAAAGTTATCAGTCTCTTGTGGAAAAATTTGAAGTTATCTTCCTGACTGCCTTATCACTCAAGTCTCAGTTTTACACAATCATTAAAAAGTTTTATAATATATTCATTTTTACTTAATACTTGGATAATCTTTTTTTTAACTGTCTACAATCTTTTAATAGCAATTGCTGTTGAGTTAACACCGGACACTACCGCCATTGAAGCGGAGGTTAGGTGTGCAATAAAATCGGTAAAACCCACCATTTTGAAATGCTTACACCAAGTCAGAACCATTGCAGTCGACAATTTTTTATGGGTTTTCACCTACTCTTTCCTTTGCCATTTGGATTTTGACTCTTGACAATTTCCGTTCTGTTATTTTTGATTACCCCATTTGCTAGTACCCTCCTTCTAAAGAATTGATCGATCATCCCGAGCAGTCATCATACACAGTTTAGTTAAACAAAGCCAAGATTTCAAAACGAAAAATAAGACTTAAAAGCAAAACTATCGATAAAAAAATTGAAGCTATATCATGTTTGGTAATCGTTAGTGTTAGAAGTTGTAAAATCACATATGAACGAATGCAGTTTAAACTCATAAAAAGTAAAAACAAATGTTGAAAAATATAATAAATGAAGATAATATTCATATTTCATTATTGAATATCATCTCAGAGATATGAACCTGTACATGTGTGCAATTCAATGAAATTTCAGTTGTTTATTCTAGTTGGAGTTAATTCTTACCACGAACTCGTCCAAATACCTCGACTTATCGTCAATAGTTGTATTTATACAGAATACATATCATCGAATTGCAGTCTTCTTATATCTGGAAGATAAATATAAACAAAGATACACTCTAATCCAGTTAAACATTTAAAGTATTATTCTGTTTGGTCCTCCATGTACCATGGTTTTCATTGGCTTTGTCTCAGGGTTACAAAATGACAATAACCAATCAGTAACCTAAAAATATCCCCAATGACCGTGTGACGGGTGCTGTATACAGAGCAGGACATACTTACCCTTCCGAAGCACCTGATGTTACTCTTCGAGAGTTCACACTGCTAGTGCTTTAGTCTTTATTGTTGTACTTGTAGTGTTTGTGTTTTATGGTTGTGTAGCGTCTTTGGTCTTCCGTCTTCTGGTGTTCTTACTTTTGCCTTGTCTGTGGACTTTGATTTATGTAATCTTGTTCTTTGTTCCTTTGGTATTCTACTGCCGTTGTTTTGTTTATAATCTAAAAATTCTCTTACAATTTTTAGGTGGTTTTGCACTCACTCTGTCTATTTCAGGAGGCATACCTCAGTTAAGAGACATAACTCTTTAAAATAACTTGTATGTTTGTTTTAATATTTTTCATCCATATATTATAAGCTTCTTTGTAACAAAGATGAATTTATTTCTTTTTCACATCAACGCTTAAAAAGCATCAATGAAACTGACTGTTTCAAACGCCTTACAGATTAAAAGATTTATCTCCCGTAATCTAGGTTTACTACCTTAACCTTTAGAATTCGGCTCCTGACAATGCTGTTCGATATTTTTATTTCCCTTATTTTCATTGTAAAAACTAAATTAACAGTAAATGCTGTATTTGTTATCTATTACCACTGGCCTGATGCCTAAAGTGGTGGACTTTTAATCAACTAGGGTATTCATCAATCCAGAAGTCAAAACTTTAGTGCTCACCCGAACCGATTTTATTTGACACTTGCAATATTTAAATTTTAGCAAATTTGCTGAAGACTAAATCGTATTTCCCTCTTGCATAGCTATGTCTTTAGCTGATTCTTGCCTTTAATTAAGATCTTCTTTGTTTTTTCTATCGGACTTCACTAATTTTGGTTCATGATCTTCCAAATGATTTGATCTGATCTGCAATGAAAAGAAATAAGTTGTAAAAATGGCCATATGCTGACACTAAATTAACAGTCACTTGAACGTAAACTGCGAATGCAATGCAAATTTATACGATAATGAAAAAAATTGGGCAAAATATCCTTTATTCTTCTTTTTATGAACCCCCCTGGGCCCCATCTTTTTCGAAGGCTAGATTCGTCTGTGTTCTACACTATTAAATCTAGTAAAAAACCTAACAAAAACTAGAAAACTGTGAGCAAAGCTCACAAATACATACCCCCTACTCCTGCATTTGATTCCAGAAGTAAAAAAAAATCAAGTCAAATCAAATTTTGAAATAGCTGGTGCACAATGGAAATATGCACTGAACATTTTGTATAAGTTTCATTGAATTTCACTAAGAGGTCTAGGAGGAGTTGTCGCCCCAAAGTATGTACCACATGGCGGACGGAATAACGGACAGACGGACGAACGGATACCATGATCACTACATACCACCTGCTAAAGCGGGGTATAATAACGACTGTATAATACTTAAAGAACACAACAACATTTAAAAATAGCAACCACAATGTAAACTAAAAAAAAAACTAATATAGACATAGGGTGCTCCGGAAGGGAAGGCATCTGTCACATTGCAAGAAAGACAATCCAAGGATAAGTCCAAACCAGTAAATGCCAATTCCGTGGAGGCGTAAATTTTAAGATTATATCTAAAGTAACGATGGTATACAACCTTTACAAAAAGTCACTGTATAAACTGCACACAATGCAATGTACAAAAAGTAGATAAATGGACAGGTAAAGTAAGTGAGAACCGAATCGTCAGTCTAAAAAGAACAATCAAAGGACAATGGCAACGTCGGAAAAACAAAGACATAAAATGAGAACGGCACAGAAAAGAAAATGAAGACACGCACATATACAAAAATGAACAACATACCGGGTGAGATCAGGTGCACCGGTAGAGTAAGCATATCCCTCTTCTTATAAGACAACCACCGTGATGAGCATGTCAACTCCGGTAGTAAAGTCAGATGCGGTAGAGGAAAAACAAACTTTAGTGGCAAAGAGAAAGATCTGTTGTCATCTGGGAAATAGATACCCCACAGCGGTCCAAAAGATCGTGATGTCGACCGTAAAACTTCTGTAGTGATGATCTCAAGTTATGGGCAACATGCCCTTGCTTAAGTAGCCTATTTGTAAGCAACCGAGCTCTATCAAGATAGTCACTGTATCGACCACAGACCCTTGAGTAGCGAATGTGTTGGGAGATGTAAACTCCGTATGCCGGTGCTTTTGGAATGTTGCTACAAAGAAAATGGAAGTTGACTATTGGAAAAGTGAAGTCATATAGCCTAGTTTGTAGTGTACCTCTGTTGTCAATTTCGAGATGAATGTCAAGGAACGAGGCTTATATGGACGCATCTGTAGTATCCTCAATTTCGAGTTCTTTTGGATAGATAAGATGAAGAAAATCACCAAAGCGAGGATTGTTTAGTGATAAAATATCATCTATATAACGGAAGCTGCAATTAAAGGACTGGGCCAGTTTTTTATCTTTATTTTGAAGAAGCCCTTCGATGAATTCAGCTTCATATGAGTGGAGAAATAGATCGGCTAAAAGAGGTGCACAATTTGTGCCAATTTGAATTTCGATAGTCTGTTGAAAAACAAGTCCTCCAAACTGGACAAATATGTTGTCGATCAGAAACTCTAACATTTTAATCACTTCTTCCTCTGTATATTTTTTCTGTGATTCTGAGTCGTATATCACAAAGTATGCTTGTTCTCTGCCTATAACAATGTACTTATACTGTATCTTTATATCTTCATTCGCCGTTCTTGCGGGAGAAACATCTATGAATTAAATCTTTCAGCAAGTTCATAATTAGAATGTTGAAATCACCATCAATATTCATCATGTTCAATGTGAAACAAAGGGTCTAGGCATGATGCAGGAATGTTTGTACCGGTTGTCTCTCATTTTGATACATTCGATTTATATATCACTTATATCTTGCAATTGGAATATTAAAAAAGGTACATTATATGTATAGCGAAAACTGAAACTGAAATTAAAACAACAGACTATATTTTTGTATCATATGCAAAACGTTTTTTCTTTGTTTTTTTTCATTCGAATCAAAGAAAATGTCCGCTAAATTTGGGACGAAATAAGCTCCATTGGAATTCCTACAGAAGGCTGAAATGGTAACTTCACTGTACTCTTAAGTTTGACTGTAAAGAAGTACTTGCATTCTCCCTTTTTACAGAAGCTCATATGTATCTGATAAGAGTTGTATAAAAAGTGGGAAAAATTAAAAGTTTGGATGCTTTGCGAAAAGGTGAGGTTGTTTGATTATTTCTATTCAGTGAGAAATTTGAGATTTTTAGACTCCACATCTGATTCACATCACTCGTATAGTACATGTACGCTATTTCAATAAAGTAATACATGTACTTTGATATCAAAGGAAGATTACAAAGAAATGTAATCTTTGGCATATTATCCTCTAATATTGCACATAGCTGCTGGGTTGACTATGAGTACCCGTCTCGCGTAAAACACATTGACGTGAATTTTCTTTAAGGTAATAGGTACGTAAATAGCAAAGTTTCCGGATTTCGATGAAATTTTACATGCAAGTGCATCAAATGAAGCTGAATTCCAAGGAGAAATAAAATCGGTTTAGCTATTTTTATGTTTGAAATATGACCGATTGAAAAATATATCAGTTATGTTGTTTTCATATAGAATCCATGTAAAACGTACAGAAAAAATAATATATGAAACATCTTTAAATTGCGCCTTTATGAAAACGT
>MJUU01042799.1:13728-56975 GCA_002080025.1 Modiolus philippinarum
ATATTGTGTAAATGCCATCTAGTACTCAAATTTGGTACAATTTTTTTTTTAAAATATGCAACAATAGGGATAAAGATAGTATGCGATATGGTGTAAATGCCATCTTATACTAAACTTTGGATCAAATTTACTGAAAATATGCAGCAATACGGATATAGATAGTATGCTATATGGTGTAAATGCCATCTAATACTCAAATTTGGTATACAAATTTACTAAAAAATATGCAACAATAGGGATATCCATAATATGCGACATACATAATTATGTAATGTAAATGCCATCAAGTACTCAAAATTGGTACAAAAATACTGAAAACATGCAACAATAGGGATATTGATAGTATGCGATATGGTGTAATTGCCATCTTATACTCAAATTTGGTTCAAATTTATTGAAAATATGCAGCAATAATGATATGGATAGTATGCGATATGGAGGAGATGCCATCTATAGAACTCTAATTTAGTATAAATTTACTGAAAAGATGCCATAACAGGGATATCAATGGTATTCAATGTGTTGTAAATGCCATCTAGTAGTCAAATTTGGTACAAATTTACTGAAAATATGCAAAAATAGGGATATCGATATTATACGATATGGTGTAAATGCCATTTAATACTCAAATTTGGTACAAATATACTGAAAAAATGTAACAAAAGGGATATCGATAGTATGCGGCATGATGTAAATGCCATCTTGTACTTAAATAAAATACAAATTTACTAAAAATATGCAACAATAGGGATATCTATAGTATGCGATATGATGTAAAGGCCATCAAGTACTCAAAATTGGTACAAAAATACTGAAAACATGCAACAATAGGGATATTGATAGTATGCGATATGGTATAAATGCCATCTTATACTCAAATTTGGTTCAGATTTACTGAAAATATGCAGCAATAGGGATATAGATAGTATGCTATATGGTATAAATGCCATTTAGTACTTAAATTTGGTACAAATATACTGAAAGCGTGCATTAATAGGGATATCGATAGTATGCGATATTGTGTAAATGCCATCTAGTACTCAAATTTGGTACAATTTTTTTTTTAAAATATGCAACAATAGGGATAAAGATAGTATGCGATATGGTGTAAATGCCATCTAATACTAAACTTTGGTTCAAATTTACTGAAAATATGCAGCAATACGGATATAGATAGTATGCTATATGGTGTAAATGCCATTTAATACTCAAATTTGGTATACAAATTTACTAAAAAATATGCAACAATAGGGATATCCATAATATGCGATATACATTATTATGTAATGTAAATGCCATCAAGTACTCAAAATTGGTATAAAAATACTGAAAACATGCAACAATAGGGATATTGATAGTATGCGATATGGTGTAATTGCCATCTTATACTCAAATTTAGTTCAAATTTATTGAAAATATGCAACAATAGAGATATGGATAGTAGGTGATATGGAGGAGATGCCATCTAGAACTCAAATTTAGTATAAATTTACTGAAAACATGCAACAACAGGGATATCAATAGTATTCAATGTGTTGTAAATGTCATCTAGTACTCAAATTTGATAGAAATTTACTGAAAATATGCGAAAATAGGGATATCGATATTATACGATATGGTGTAAGTGCCATTTAATACTCAAATCTGGTACAAATAAGCTGAGAACATGTAGCAAAAGGGATATAGATAGTATGCGGTATGATGTAAATTCCATCTGGTACTTAAATAAGATACAAATTTAATAAAAATATGCAACAATAGGGATATCCATAGTATGCGATATGATGTAAATGCCATCAAGTACTCAAAATTGGTACAAAAATACTGAAAATATGCAACAATAGGGATATTGATAGTATGCGATATGGTATAAATGCCATCTTATACTCAAATTTGGTTTAAATTTACTGAACATATGCAGCAATAGGGATAAAGATAGTATGCTATATTCTGCTGAAGTGAAATATCCAGGTAAATCCTGCAAGTTGATTTGTTACCTTGACAGGGGATATGAGACTGTATCCCCGTGGTAGCAAAATCACAATTTTTAAATGCTTTTAATAGAAACATTATAGCACTTCTAGCAGAATATAAAAGTTATTCGGGCTTCACAGGGGATACGGGTTTATATTCCCTGTCTGTGCCCTATATTCCCTTCGCCTGACGGCTCAGGGGATATTAAACACAGACAGGGAATATGAACCCGTATCCCCTGTGAAGATTCCCGAATAACATATAATATGGTGTAAATGCCATTTAGTACTCAAATTTGTTACAAATATACTGAAAACGTGCATTAATAGGGAGATCGATAGTATGCGATATTGTGTAAATGCCAACTTGTACTCAAATTTAGTACAAATTTACTGAAAACATGCAACAATAGGGATATTAATAATATGCGATATGGTGTAAATATTTTACGAAAGGATATGGTGTAAATGCCATTTAATACTCAAATTTGGTACAAATATACTGAAAACATGTAACAATAGGGATATCGGTACTCTGTGGTATGATGCAAATGCCATCTGGTACTTAAATAAGATACAAATATACTGAAAACATGCAACAATAGGGATATAGGTAGTTTGCGATATGATGTAAATGCCATCTAGTACTCAAATTTGGTACAAATATACTGAAAATATGCAACAATAGGGATATCGATATTATACAATATGGTGTAAATGACATCTAATAGTCAAATTTGGTTCAAATCTACTGAAAATAGCGAACATGGATATGGATAGTATGTGATAGTATGTGATATGGTGTAAATGCCATCTGGTACTCAAATTTGGTACAAATGTGCTGAAAATATGCAACAATATTGATATCAATAGTATGCTATATAATGTACATGCCATCTAGTACTCAAATGTGGTACAAATATACTGAAAATATGCAACAATAGGGATATCTATATTATGCGATATGATGTAAATGCCATCTGGAACTCAAATTTTGGTACAAATATACTGAAAACATGCAACAATAGGGATATTGGTAGTATGGGGTCATCTAATACTCAAATTTGGCAGAAATTACTAAAATTATGAAGCAATAGGGATATTGACACAACGTAATATGCTGTAAAGTCACCCAGTACTCACATTCTCTATTTATATGATTAAAGAGTGTTTAACGAGTGGGTCATTGTACGGTGTATAAAAAATAGAAACAGGTTCTGTTTGATGGAAAGAATATCTAAATTTTCATGTACAATGTACATTGTATGTGAAATAAGATCGCGTGCTTTGTGAAAAAAAATGTTATGGACGCTGTACGATGATAACTCCAAAGTCTTTGCCGCCTTCATAATAATATGTTAGGCAGTAGCTGGGCGTCCACGCTTCCGGTTCTTGTAAAAAACCGGAGAATTTTCCGGACCTTCCGGCAAACTTTGACTTTACAATCTAACTGGAAATTAAGGTTTTCGACTGAAAAAAAAAATTATGCGTCTACGTTTTTTGGATGGGACCTCCTAAGGACCGTTGTGGTTTAGTTTGGTTCTAATTTGACTGGTAGTTTCTGAGTAGAAGATCTTTGAATGTCTTTTCCATAGGGTCCAATGTTAAAACTATGTTCCCCGCTGGCGGCCATCTTGGATTAGGTACGTACCTGCCGGATATTTTTTTTGGAACGGACCATCTAAGGACCATTGTGATTAAGTTTGGTTATAATTGGCCCAGTGGTTTCAGAGGAGAAGATCTTTGAATGAAAAGTTTACGCCGGACGACCGGACGGACAGACGGACGGACGACGGATGGTGAGCTAAAAATCGAACCTTATATCCTGAAAAGCTTCTATACGATTGCAGATAATACTTTTATTCCCTGCATAATTACTAACTATATTGAAATTTATAATAACCAATGTTAGAAATAATTGGAGGTTGCATTGTCGCAGTAATACAAATTAGAAAGTCCACTTCGTTATATTGGCACTTTATAAAGCAGTCACATTGCTATAGTTACTTCCAGAAAATAAAAGAAACTAAAAAAACTGAGAGGAAAGCTCACAAAATAAATACCCCCCCCCCCCCGAAAAAAAGATCAAATATAGAATTCAATTAGATGGTGCACAATGTAGAAAGACGATATGAAAAACTATGATAACAAAAACTATGATACCATACTTTGTGTGTCAGATTCCATGGGCTACCTTACCGATATCAATTGAAAACATTAAGTGTGAAGATAACGAAAAGGGAAATATTTTGCATTTGGCATTTGTCTTAGTGAGTTCGACAAAAACATTTCCTACTACACATGTTTTAACGTTGTCATCTTCATCTTGTGTATGTCCTGGTTCATGTAAAGACATTTTCTACAATTTGACTTCTTTTTCTTTTCTAACTATTTTACAAATTGCAATAACTGGCAAAATAAATTAAAAAAAAAATCTGCCTGATGCAATGTTCAGCTATGATACCTGTTGAACTTCGTTTGCAAAATTCCCGTTTTCATATCAATATTTTTCGGTTTTCATTTTTTTATTTGATCTGTGCGTAGGTTACCCATAAACCGGTTTAACCCTACCGCTGGCTTTTGCTAGTGCCGGTACCAAGTTCGACTGTCCCGAGTTCCTATCGTTGTTTACGTTTGTCTTTTGTCTAATTTGTGTTTTTCCTGTGTATTTCCCTAGCAGATTGTGGCATGTAATTATAATTTTCATCCATTGTAGGTGTTTCCTGTTGTCCCTTTTATTTCATTTATCATTTATTCAGATAAATAACAACTTTCATAAGGTGTTATCACATTAAATTGTTTTAGAACTTGCTTTATCTTTATCTTAAAAGGATAATTTCGGAGAATGTCATCCGACTTAACAGACCAGATGAGAAAAAAATAACATTTTAAAAGCGAGAAAAAGCAACACGTTCAATAAAATACGGCAAACGAAAATCTCTATCACTCTCGAGTATTTGTTTTTTTTTATTTACACAATCGTAAATAACAAGCTATATGGAAAGTATTCTAAAGTTGAGACTGAAAAATGAGATCTCAACAAATTTTTATTGAAATTCTGAATTCATTTTGTCCTGCAAAAAGATAAAATTCATTTGTTATATGAACCAGCCACTATAAAATAAAAACCGAAATGCAAATTCATTGTATTAGACATCGTGTATAGTGTAAGGTGTAAAGTGTATGCTGCATGGTATATGGTGTATTGGTGCATGGTATATGGTGTAATTGTGTAAGGTGTATGGTATAATGTTGTGATTGGTTATGTTTTACTGTACAAGCACTGTACCAAATAAATCTTGACAACGACAAAAACTTAGGCCAGGGAAATACAACATTTATCTATTTAGTAAGTTTAAAGGCCTCTTACATTTAACTTAAAGCCCAGTTAATTAGTTTTTAACATGGCAACAGTGGTCATAATATCATATGTATAAGAGAATTTCATAAGCTAAGCTGGACCTAAATATTGAAAAACATCACACTTAATCAAAGTTCATATGAACACACTTGTTAAAATGTACATGTATCACAGAATAGTTTATTAATTTCGGTTCCCTTAAGGTTAATATTTATATCTTTCATTTTGTGTCATAGCGATACTATTGAATCACAAATAAGAAAAAAAATCCAAATATCCAAATTGAATTTTTGTTTCCATTTGAGTATTAATTAAGGTATATCGATTTTCGGGGAAAGACCTAATAGTAATTCTTCTGATTATTTAGGTTTTCCCCGAATAGAGTCGAGAAGACTATAATAATTTTTCTGATTATTATTTTTATTGTCCAGCCATTCGCCATCTGTACGAAAAGTCATTTGACGTATTATTTGGAAACTTCGCACAATTACTGGAAGTATGAAAATGTCATCTTTATTCACTCTGACAGCATCGACGCATCAAAAACCTTGATAGCGGATACACTCGGAAAGGGGAATAGATAGCTGATAAGTTGTAATGGAAAAATGTTCGTTACATGATTACAAAGATTCGTTACATTTGGACCAAGAAGCTACGGTATAATCTCCCTTGAAAGATTTTCCAAACCGAAACAAAAACCGTTTTTCGGAGTCCAAGTTTTGATGTTTTTTAGTAATATCTCACAAATTGGTGAAGCACGAATGAAACTAAAAATTCGACAAAATGCTCAGTACAATATGCTCTTCAAAATGGGGTCAAGGTCACAGGTTAGATCCCGAGCAACGTTTTTTCTAATAAAAGTCCTTAGCAACCATATATTGAGTTCAGAATGATGTATACAATATCATAGTGATTTTCTTATAAGACCGGAATGGATTTCTTCAACCTTACACTTTTTTCGGTTTATGGACTTCCAAATGTTTTGATATAATTTTCAGTGACGAAACATGAGTTGTTAGGGGATATTTTATCTTTTGCACATTCTTCGAGGAAAACACAGTTTCATACCTACACATTTATCTTACCTTTGAGACATCTTCCCAAGCAAAAGTAAACTCGAATTTGTCAATGGTTCTGTCCCCGCAATGTGCTATTCGGTTTCTGTGGTATTTAACTCTTGCCAAATCAGCACCAATACTTTCGTCACTTGGAGGTGGTAATATTTCATAATCACCTGACAATGGTTCTATAGATGACAAATGACGAAACAATAAGATCATCAACGTAATATCAAAGTCTTTTGACACTGGGTGAGATCCTGTAAAAAAATCATAAACATAAAGTAAAAGTTGCATGAAGAATTATCAAAATTGTCCTAATTTGAACTACAGAAGACATTCATGACAGTCAGTGTGCAATATTCTAGAATCAATTAAAATGAAGAAAAATCGAGGAGTTCCGAAATATAAAACAAGTTAAGAAAGGTGATGAGTGACCCTCCTAAACATCAAATTCTGAAGATACAGTTTTCGCATTTGATTTCCCTAGCAAATTTATGCTCAACTATCCATAACATTCCATTTCAGACCACCATTCCAAAATCATTTTAGCAGGGGTTTCTCTTATAATGAAGAGAATACATCTGCTGAAATCTTATATTCCAAGTCCCGCTTGCAAAAACATTTATTGGCAATGTTTCCCCTTGTAATCTAATAAATACATACTGTTAAATTCGTCAACAATATTTAGCACAATACTATTTTCTAAAATTTAAGTGTACGGGTTCGGTTTCCGTGGCAAACGAAAGTTTTACTCTCAGTCAAAATCTATTTCAGACAACCATTTCAAAACAAAAATCGGACAGTAATTCCCCTTATCATTTCGATAAACATACTGCAGAAATCGAAACATTTTTTGAAAAGAAAAGTGCAATCACTGAAAGGTATGCATCGTTCATAAGTAGAATTCTCGAAAATAATTAGTCTTTGAGAGTTTCAACAACTTCATCTAAATTCGTTTTTTTAATGTTATTTTTGTCGAATCTATCATTCTGTGAAGCTTTGCAAAAGAAATATTGAATGAGTTTATTACCTTCTTTGGTTCTTTGGTTTTATTATCTCCTTTTTTAGAATAATGACTTCCCATTATGTATTGTTTTTACTTTCTGACACCAAACAAGAGCTGTCATCAAATGAAGTCCAATTATACCCCCGCTCATTGTACCCTGAATCATATATATATGGTAAGAGCAAATTCAAGTGTGTATGAACCTAATACAGAAATGAACATGCATGTAGTACAATATATCGGCAAACGAATACCGAAGCAAGAAATAGGAAAGGGGAAATTCTAAAGGCATAAATCCAAAATCACGGCAATTCACAGCAACACGTGTTGAGATAATACAAGAGTGAAAACGATGAACGAATCCTAAAAACATGCTCTATAATGTAAAAAGTGTCAAAATTGAAAAAGTCGGTAAAAAGGGAAGTTTAATCCCGATTGGTCTTAAAAGGCATCCCACAATGAGGCATGACTATACAAAAATTTTGACAAAAGTTTCATATCTGTACCTTTTTCCATTGCTTAGATATGGATGCTACGGATGGACCCACACAAAAACTCATCCAAGCACGCACACAGACCAAAAAAAGTATACCCCCGTATCCCCGATTTAACATTGGGTATAGAGATCAAAGTTACTGGCAAACAGGAAGAAGATAGGCACCAGACTTGAAAAGGTGAGACACGGTACAACTTATCATACTCAAGCTTCAGTCCAAATATCAGATCATCAGTATTCTACTGCCGTTGTTTAATACACATGCTGAGAAATCATTAACGAAAAATTCTAATATATGTATGGCAAGCGCGAACCACAAAAAATAGAAAAATTCAATTTAAGTTCCTAAAACCTAGTTTTTCTCTACTTAAATTCAATATCAGTCACTAAATTCGAATTAACGCTACTTAAATTCATTCAGCACTTAAATAGAGATATTTGCTGTTAATATGAGAAAAACGAATTAAGTAGAGAAAATGACTATTTAACTATCATTATGTGCGCAAGAACAACATAAATTGAGTTTAGTTCACATCAAGTTACTAAAATTGAATTTAAGTAGAGAAAAACTAAGTTGTAGTAACTTAAATTGAGTTTTTCTTAATTTTTGTGAACTCTACTTTCGTAGAATCTTCCACTAAATTAGAGTTAATATCCCAAGTCCTGTTTGAGACAATCTTTTTGATTGGCCGACTGTTGTGTTGTGTGTCTACCATGTTGACCGTGTACCGAAAATTTAATTTATATAAAATACAGTTTTAGCAGTCGATGTTCAACGTGTTTCTAAGTAAAAATTCATTATTTTGTTTTTGTTTATCTTTGTTCTTTTGTCTTTTTTTTGTTTTTTTTTTTGTTCAAAGCAATTCGTAGATGTCGAGATTTAATAATTACATCAATTTATATTCATCATAAGTAATATTTGAGAAAAAAATAGTCTTCCCTTCTTTTTCTTATTCAAATGAATGTCAAACTTTAAATTTTATTTTTATTAAAAAAAAACTTTAATTTAGCATATCCTTTTCGAAAGAGTTCCACATGTTGCAAATTACATGAATTTCGGGGGAAAATTTGAAGAGTAGGATAGGATTTTTAGTCCCGAATTCAATTAATCTCATGCAAAAATAACCATTTTATTTTGCTATTTTACTATATCATATCCGTTCGAACGTGTTCGCCGTTATATCACACACCTGAACAGGTAAATTTGGTCGGCAAGATCGACATAGTGATGATTAATAAGGTTCATAAAAATGTCATTTTCAATTCACTCGTACGAAATTGTTAATTAAGGTATTTTGATAGACCCTTTTGAACGAAATTCTGGAATGTTTACCATTTCACAGGGTAGATATTTATTGTGTGTATCTATATAATTCGCGTTAAACACATGGCATTATTGACACTTTTTAAAACCACAAACAAGTTTTTCTGCAAGATCTTTAAAAATCGACAGAAAAAATATGAAAATCTTAGATCCAAATTCGGATGGAAAATATATATAAAAAAATACAAAAGATAAAATAATCTTTTCTTTGTCATATTTCGGTTTATGGATTTCCAAATGTTTTGATTTTATCTGCACTGAAGAGACCTAAATTGTCGAAATTCGCATATGCAGAATGTAAATTCACGGTAACCTCGGTATTTTGTTATTTTTTACATTCCTAAATCTAAGTCAAACATTTCAACCAATCAAAATGGTTGTTTCAAACAGTACTTCGACTATTAACTCTAATTTAGTGGAAAGCGCTACTTAAGTAGAGTTAATGCACGCGCGAACCACAAAAAATAGAAAATCTCAATTTTAGTAACTAAAACAAAGTTTTTCTCTACTTAAATTCAATTCAATAATAAACGCTTATTAAGTAGCATTTATTTGAATTAAGCAACTAGCTATCATTAAGCTTGTTAATACATTTTCGGTGTTTTAACTAGCGTTAACAGCGCGGGAACAACAAAAAAATCCTTACACTCCTTTTAAGTAGCGTTCATTCGAATTGACTAACTTAAATTGAATTTAAGTTGAGAAGAACTAAGTTTTAGTAACTTTAATTGAATATTTTACGAAAGGATATGGAGTAAATGAACATGAGACCATAACACATATGTTAACTCCAACTGCAATAATTTTAATGAGCTGTATGGCCATTTCGGAAATTCATTCCTCATCAGCAGCACTAGAACCCAAACAAAGGCAATCCATAATTTCAAAAAGTGTTTAAAATGCGTAAAACCAAACGAAATCCGAATAATCAGTAATATTGAATATAGTTAAGGACAAAACTACGGTGAAGGGAGTTAATCCTTAGGTTTTAGAATTTACATAAATTTAGATAATAGTAATTGGACAAAGTGTACACAATAGATATTATCTCATGTACAAGTGCACCATATCTAAGAAAAATAAAGAGCATACATCTCTACCACGGGGAATTGTTTTACCAACTCCACACTGCAATAAAAGACAAACTCCTGTATTAAATATTTTACGAAAGGATATGGAGTAAATGAACATGAGACCATAACACATATGTTAACTCCAACTGCAATAATTTTAATGAGCTGTATGGCCATTCCGGAAATTCATTCCTCATCAGCAGCGCTAGAACCCAAACAAAGGCAATCCATAATTTCAAAAAGTGTTTTGAATGCATAAAAGCAAACGAAATCCGAATAATCAGTAATTTTAAATATAGTTAAGGACAAAACTACGATGGAGGGAGTTAATCCTTAGGTTTTAGAATTTACATCAATTTAGATAATAGTAATTGGACAAAGTGTACACACGAGATATTATCTCATGTACAAGTACACCATATCTAACAAAAAAAAGAGCATACATCTCTACCACGGGGAATTGTTTCACCAACTCCACACTGCAATAAAAGACAAACTCCTGTATTAAATATTTTACGAAAGGATATGGAGTAAATGAACATGAGACCATAACACATATGTGAAGTCCAACTGCAATAATTTTAATGAGATGTATGGCCATTTCGGAAATTCATTCCTCATCAGCAGCACTAGAACCCAAACAAAGGCAATCCATAATTTCAAAAAGTGTTTAAAATGCATAAAACCAAACGAAATCCGAATAATCAGTAATATAAATATAGTTAAGGACAAAACTACGATGGAGGGAGTTAATCCTTAGGTTTTAGAATTTACATAAATTTAGATAATAGTAATTGGACAAAGTGTACATACGAGATATTATTTCATGTACAAGTACACCATATCTTACAAAAAAAAAAAGAGCATACATCTCTACCACGGGGAATTGTTTTACCAACTCCACACTGCAATAAAAGACAAACTCCTGTATTAAATATTTTACGAAAGGATATGGAGTAAACGAACATGAGACCATAACACATATGCTTTGTTTTGGGTCGTTTTAACCTGGATATGGGATGTTGTCTCCTTGACATTTACCCCATTTCTTTTCTTTTTCATACATATGTTAACTCCAACTGAATTTTTCTATATTTGTGGTTCGCGCTTTCCATATATATGGCTATATTGGGAAAAATCAAAGTTATCGTCGAGCAGGAAGTAAATGAGTGACTTTAAAAGGGGAGAAACAGTGCAACACATCCTACTTTAGATTCAGATCAAATATCAAATCATTACTACATACATCATTAGTACATACATTTAATACATCATTCTTTCAATACTAAAAAGACTGAAAGAAGATATTCATACTTAGTGATTGGTAGAGATGGGCCTATTTTGTCAGACATAACACTGATTCACACAAAAGTATAAAGAGGAGGATGTCATTGAAATGCTGGAATTCTTTGTTGATAACATATTTGTAGAATTTGGAGGTGAAGTATTCCAGCAGACAATACGGATACCTATGGGGACTACATTGTAGTTGTGCGCCACTTTTAGCAGATTTGTTTCTTTATGCCAGGTTCAAGGGCTAGTTCAGAAAAAAAGACAATAAGCTAGCCAAATCCCTTAATCTCAGTTTGAGTTATATAAATGATGTTCTTTCATTGCAAAATCCTTAATTTAACGGTAGCTTTCATCTTATATACCCAAATGAACTCGAAATTAAAGAGATCACTGCTACACCATCATCAGCATTATACCTGGACCTATACCTCTACATTGACACTTCTGGACGTCTGAAAACAAATATTTGCGACAAGCGTGATGGTTTCGACTTTCCAATAGTTTCAAGGGGCATAACTCTAGAACCCCCTCAGACCTCTGAACCCAAAATCAAACTTGACCTGAGTTTTGTGGTAAACAACTTACATACCAAGTTTGAAGACAGTATGATATTTCCTTCACAATTTGTCAGTCGGAAACCCTAAAATTTGCAAAATTTCAAGGTTTCAAGGGGCATAACTCCAGAACCCGTTGGAGCTCTGAACCCAAAATCGAACTTGACCTGAGTTTTGTGGTAACAACTTGCATACCAATTATGTTATTTCTTTCACAAGTTATCAGTCGGAAACTTTCGGGGGACGGACGGACAGACGGACGGACGGACACACGACTGACGGTATCACATGATACTTGTCACTTCGTGTGGTGGGGTATAAAAACATTGTCTCTTCGCCATGACAATAATGTTATTGTAACAACTGACATAGCCAAAAACAACATCACATTTATCTGCAAAAGGCACTACACTGACTTTTTAATGAAGGAGATTGGCATTGACAATATATGTTACAACCCCACATACAAGGTCTCTACCATACGAATGGAGAGCATACTAAACAATCACAAATCAGTAATGTCTTCTTTTGGTATCAATTCGAATGAAGAGAAATATAACTTGCCTTGTATCTACTGGGTATCTAATTTCAATAGATGCATTTACAAACAGAGATGCATGGAAATGCACAACAAAACCCCTTTCTAAACTCCTAACTTTATTACTTACTGCAGTCAAAGATGGTCTAATAGTATACTCAACAAGTGGAGTGAATTGGATGAGGATTCTCAAAAACTCAAAAGACTTAGTAGAATGTCTATCTTCAACTGAATTCAACCACTGCAACAGTGTAAAACATTTGATTTTTCTACAATCTATACTACTTTCCCAAATGAAAAGCTAAAGTCAGTACTCCGGAATTTTATTCATCAGTCCTCTACTAAAAGGGTGTAAGAAGATATTCATATTTAGTGATAAGTAAAGATGGGCCTATTTTGATAAACGTCACACCGATTCACACAAAATCTATGCAGAGTAGAAGGTCATATAAATGCTGGAATTCTTGATTGCTAATATAATTGTAAAATTTGGAGGACAAATTTTTAAACAGACAATAGTGATACCTATGTTGATAAATTGTGCGCCATTTTTAGCAGATTTGTTTCTTTATTCGTATGAAGCCTGGTTCATATAAGAGCTAGTTCACAAAAAAGACAATAAGCTAGCCAAGTCCTTTAACTTCAGCTTCCGTTATATAGATGATGTTCTTTCATTAAACAATCCTGAATAAAAGGATAACCTCATCTTATATATCCAAATGAACTCGAAAAAAAGAGACCATTGCTACACTAGCATCAGCATCATACTAGATGTATACATTTACATTAGACAACTCTGGGTGTCTGAAACCAAACCTTTTACGACAAGCGTGATGATTTCGATTTTTCAACAGTGAATCAGCAGATGTGGTTTACATTTCACTACTCATTCGCTATTGCCATGCCTGCAGTTTGAACATCGATTTTATAAACAGAGCCAAATATTTTTCTAAAATCTTGTACATCAAGAACATGTTCAGTAACTGTGGCAATGTTTAACTGTCGTTTCCATGATATGACAGACAATTATAATGTTTCTATTTCACAAATAAGAATAGTTATCTTAGGTAGATCCAAAGTTTATTACTGGACTGACAAACACCGAATGTGATTGATCGATTGATTGATTAATTGATGTTTTACGCCAACTTCAGCAATATTTCAGCTATATTGTGGCGAGAACTGTTGAGTATATTGAACAATTTTAATAAATACATAAAATATCAGTATAAAACCATATAAGCTTTATACAAGTAAAGCTAAATGTATAAAATATTATAAAACATAATAGAAGAAATTTTGGTTTAACAGTAACAATATAAGAAATTAGAAACTTGTTTAAAATTGATCCATTTAAATCTTCCTAAATAAATTGATTGCTTTTAAAAATTGAACGATTTTGTCGCTAGCGACTTTTGTTAATAGGTCTTTAAGACAATCAGCAGAATATAAAATCACGCCTGATATCAGCAACATCTACACATTCAATTAAAACATGTTGAATTGTGTAAGGACAATTGCATGGAATACATTCAGGTCGGTCATCACTGTTGAGGATAAAACTATGTGTTGTTCTAGTATGTCCAATACGACATCGGGTCAACACTACCTGTTCCCTACGGTTTTTACCACAGGAACCGACTTGTTTACCGACGTCTGACTCTATTCCATGCAGTTTATTATTTATTTGCAGATCCCATTTGGCCTGCCACAACTTTAAAATGTATTTTTCGATCAAAGGCTTCATGTCAGTGTACGGCACTGGACAATCGGCCATCTCGTCGTCCAGCGCATCCTTAGCCTCCTTGTCAGCAACTGTGTTGCCATAGATCCCCACATGACTAGGGATCCAAACATAAATGACTTCTTTGCCTAATGCTACAAAAGATTTGTAGAATTCGGCTATTTTCAAAATAATTGGGTGTTTTGATTTTCGACTTTCAATTGCCAATAGGCAAGAAAGTGAATCGGAACAGATCATGAATTTATTTGATAGCGATAAAGCTATAAATTTAAGTGCTGAGTAAATAGCGTTAGCTTCAGCAGTAAATATGGAACTAGACGATGGTAATAGGAGAGTTGCTGTACGTTCTCCAAAAACGGCTGCAGAAGCCACTCTGTCTCCATCGTTAGAGGCATCTATGTTTATTTGCAAGTATTCAGGATGTTCAGATTTAATTCTTGCAAAGTCCTGCTGGATAACCAGAGGATTAGTATCAACCTTTTCGTGTTTGCGTAGTTCAAAATTAAATGTTGGTTTTGGGTTCAGCCATGGAGGTTTCTTGGGAGTTTCTATAGGGGCTATTTCATCCAAATTGATGATAGTAGATTCAAGGTGTGGTTTGATACGAAGACCAAAAGGTTTAAATAAGTTTGGACGTTTTTCTTAGTCAGCCTTGTGAAGAGGTTTGAAAACACAGTTGTGAGCAGGATTGGAAAATTACGCTTTAAGCTTTGTTGCATATTGTAAACCAAGTTTAACACGTCGGTCTTCCAAGGAAAGTTCATTAGCTGCCACATACAGACTCTCCACGAGAGAAGTTCTGAACGCACCTAATGAAAGACGCAAACCTTGATGGTGAACAGTATCTAATGATTTAATATATGATTTACGGGCGGAACTGTAAATAAAACAACCATAATCTAATTTTGATTGAATCAACGATCGATATAAATTTAATAAAACAGTGCTATCCGCACCCCAATCAGTACTTGACACAACTTTTAAAATATGTAATGCCTTGAGGCATTTATTTTTTAGCATTTTGATATGGGGAAGAAAGGAAAGTTTACTGTCAAAGATTAAACCAAGGAACTTGGGCTCTTTTACAATGGTTATAGGGTTACTGTATAGTTTAAGCTGTGGGACTGGGTGCATTTTCCGCTTGCAACAGAAATGCATCCCGACTGTTTTCGAGCTTGAAAATTTAAAACCATTTTCAACTGCCCATTTTTCGATTCTGTTTAGACATAATTGCAGTTGTCTTTCTATATTATTCATGTTTTTGCCACGATAGCAAATCAGAAAATCATCTACATAAAGAGATACATCAATGTTATCTTTTAAAACCTGTGCAAAACCATTTATTTTAATACTAAATAGTGTTACAAAAAGGATGCTACCTTGCGGAACACCCATCTCTTGTTCAAACGAGTCAGAAAATGTAGAGTTGACTCTAAAATTTAACTCACGATACTTTAGAAAATTCTCAATAAAATTTGGTAAACTTCCTCTCAACCCCATATCAAAGAGATCTTTTAAAATGCCATATTTCCATGTTGTGTCATATGCCTTTTCAATGTCGGAAAAGATAGACACTGTATGTTCTTTCTTTAAAAATGCATTTCTGATAAATGTTTCGAATCGAACTAGATGGTCTATTGTTGTACGACCTTGTCGAAATCCATTTTGGATGTTCGACAGAAGACCGTTCGATTCGAGATACAAAACAAAACGATTGTTTATCATCCGTTCCATTGTCTTACAGACAAAACTAGTTAATGCTAGCGGTCTGTAAGTAAATGGTTCGGAATGATCTTTACCAGATTTGGAATAGGTACTATAGTTGCTTGTTTCCACATAGGAGGTAGTTTCCTAAATATTATTAAAAAGTTTTAAAAGAATTTCCAGAGTTGTTAAAGGAAGATGTTTGATAAGTTGATAATGAATATCGTCAGGGCCACATGCCGTGTCATGTGCCTCATCCAAGGTTTGTTTCAATTCATCCATCGAAAACAATCTGTTGTATTCCTCTGTATTTTTATATTTAAAGTTAAGTTTGTTTCGTTCCTTTTGTTCTTTAATTCTCTGGAATGTGGGTCCTACATTTTTAGAAGAAGAATGTTTCTCAAAAGTTTCTCCAATTTTATTTGCAATATCTTTTTCGGATGTTAAAATATCTTGTCCGTTTTTGATGTGATGGACACTAGCTTTCCTATTTTTACCTTTGAATTTTTGCACCATATTCCATACTTTGTTCATATGGGTGTGGCAATTAAATTTAGAGACGAAGTTGCGCCAAGAATTGCGTCTTCTTTGTTTAAAGGTTCTTCGAGCTTGTGCAAGAAAAAAGCGAAAATTGCCAAGATTGTCCGTCGTTGGATGTTTATTGAAAAGTTGCTCTGCCTTTTTACGATTTTTCAGAGCATCGTCACAGTCATCGTCATACCAGGGTTTCCCCGGCCGTTTTGGGTTTGCCGAGGTTTTCGGTATAGATTTTCAATAAAAAGACTTAAGGGATCAAGAACATCTTCAAACAATTCAGATTTCAATTCTTCTCTACATAAATTTTCATAGAGTGACCAATAAGCTTTATCAAATTTAAAGCGCTGTGGCTTTTCTCCGGTAGTAGAATAAAGATGTTGAAGAATGATCGGAAAGTGATCACTACTACATAAGTCGTAGTGTACTTTCCAGGAGAAGTCCAACAGTAGAGATGGGTCAGTTATAGTTAGGTCTATAGCTGAGTAAGCCCCATTTCCAGGATGTTAATAGGTGTTTGAGCCTTCATTAAATATACATGACCTTTCTTGCGACATTATGTCTTCAATCATTTTACCTCTGTCATTCAAAGCAGAACTGTCCCACAATGGATTGTGCGCATTAAAATCACCCATTATTATATATGGGGAGGGCAGTTGGTCTGTCAAATTTTTAAGTTGACTCAGACTGGGGTTGAAATTTGGTGGTAAATATATAGAACATAATGTGATCGTTTTATCTAAAGAAATTCTCACTGCAACAGCCTGAAGATCGGTATTTAGATCAATGGTACTGTGGACAATATTGTTGTTGACGAGAATGGTTGAGCCGCCAGCAGCTCGTTCATTCTCAGGTTTTTAAGTGCTGTAAAGGGAGTAGTTCTTTACATTTAACGTATCACTTTTCTTCATGTACGTTTCCTGAAGACAAAATGCCGCAGGATTAAACGCTTGAATTAATAAAGTAATTTCAATAAGATTTATCTTAAAACCTCGGCAATTCCATTGAATTATATTGTTCATTTTAGTCGTATTGGTGAGATATTTATCTTTCCGGAAACCGAGGGATGACGAGACGATGAACCACTTACAGACGAAGACCTACTGTGTGGTCGTTCACTTTCGATATTGTTATCCGGTTCGGATGTATCCAGTTGGGAAACTAATGGTCCCCAAATGCTTACATCCCACCACGGTTTTTGGCGTGGACCGGATGTTTTAGATGTGCCAGTGTTTTCGTCTGAAGACAGGCTTTCATATCTATTAGACGTGCTTACAGACAAATTAGAACTATCACGCCTGCTCTGTCTTTGGCTATTGTCACATTTGGATTTAATTTTATCTGCAGACGATGAGCGATCTGCAGATTTATTTACACTTGAACGAGTTAACTTTGAATCAGGTTTTGCTTTGGTAGGCTTTGAAGTAATAGATGATTCTTTTTTCCTTGGAGTTGTCGATTGAGTAGACTGGGTAGATGATTGTGTTGACTGGGTTGATGAATTTACTGTTTGTTTCCTGTTTTGTTTATATTTAGTCGGATAGCCAAACACCGAAGTCACTGTAAGTCGGAGTAAGTATTTGCTCCTTTGAAACAGTTTTGACAGGCAACTTTTTGGGGTTCTCTTGGTCAAGTGGCCAAGACAAGATTGTTTGGGTCTCAAGAAGAAGTTGCTGTCTTAACTGTATTCAAGGAGGTGACATGATGACGTGTGTCACTGTAAGACATGTTTTTCTCTGTTTTAATCTTCAAAAGTTCCTTCTCTTTGATATAGAGTGGACAGTCCCGTGTGGAGGCCATATGTTCACCGCTACAGTTAGCACTTTTTAGTGCATTATTACAGTCATTGCCTTGATGTCCCTCTTCCGCACATCTGAAACACTTCATCTTGCCCTTACATTGTTTGGAGCCATGGTAAAACTTTTGGTAAGTGAAACATCTGACTTGGTTTATTAAAAGTCTATCTTACATAGTTCAAAAGTTATTACCATAAAAACACCCAATTTAACCCCTTTATTTCGAAACAGATGAAGCCCCTTTGAGTCTCTTGTTTATTGAAATGGTTTTAATTGTTAAAAGTATATGTTTAAACATGCTATAAGAAACTTGCAGAAAATACTGCATCAAGATCCGACAAAAAATTGAAAAATCATTTTTTTCCATTTGCCCCCTTTGGGCCTTTTGTTTCTCAAAAACGTTAAATGCTACCTCAAATCTGTATACATACAGTTGTGCAATTCAATTAGCATACCATAAATAATTAGGATTCTACAGTCAAATATGTGAAAACAGCCAATTTCACCCCTTTTTAACCTCTGTGACCTTGACCTTTGACCTCACCTAATTTTTTTTGCATATTTATGTTCCTCTTGACTAGACCTATACACTTGCCAAGTATCAAAAATCTACCCTATATAGTTCAAAAGTTATAGCCAAGGTTAAAGATTCGGATGCACAGACAAACAGACAGACAGACAGACAGACAAACGGACAGACAGACAGACAGACAGGACTAAAACAATATGCCCCCCGATCTTCGATCTGGGGCATAAAAAGGTGTTTAATTGAACTGGTGTTCCAGATTTTTTGGACACAAATCTTTGCACCTTTGTGACACCTTGAGTGGATAATCCCTCATTTATTTCCTCATCCTTCAGATCAGATAGGTACTGACTTCTGTCTTTCATTATACACCGACTGGTATTTAGTGTTTTATGAGGAGAGGCTGTAACGTCAAAATCCAAGACTTTAGAAATTTTAAATTGGTTATGACTTTGTTGTTTAGACATTGTTTCGATCAACATGTCACCTGATCTCATTCTTGAAACATTTTTTACGGTTCCGGCAACGCTCTGAATTGTCTTCTTTATAACAAAAGGGGTAATTTTTGAAACTGGTTTCTCTGGAGATCCACTCAACACAATAAACTTAGGCCAATTACAATCTTCAACTTCAGGAATAGAATCATCTGATTTTCTCTTTTTATTTGGAGCTTGTTGGTTTGGATGTTGTTGTGCCATGAAAAAGTAAAGAAAGTTTCACCATCCGAGTCACCCATTGCACCTACCAAGGAGCGCCTACTTTGGGCGATGCTTTGATTCCAGGGATCTCCACCGGAAAGCACCAGGTGTTCCTAAGATAGTATACTCAAGCAGAGCGTAACCATCAGGCACTGATAGAAAGCGTACCACTTGATTGACCCATTAGCCATCTCCTTCTCCAAGATATCCTTCATTGGATAAGATTTAAATGAGACTAAGACAACAATAATACACTAGTTTGTACAAACTCACATTGGAAGGATATATTGAAGGGCTTGGCATTACCAGCCAATTGATCGGATCGGGCCCGTCCGACCTCCCGTTTAGATGATATCAGAGCCAAAGCAGGATGTTGACCCTATATTCTCAGCCCAATGGATATCGTTTGGCCGTATCGGGAGTCTGAATACAGGTTCGCACAAGCCAGGATCTCGTGAACCATCGACACGGGTCTCCACACACGGCAAACGTGTCGCCTCTGTTAGAAAGACTCATACTCCAAGCTCAAAGGCGGGCCTATTTATAAGCCGGGACCGCGCAAGGCGGCACCGAATGTGAAAAAAAACGGACAGTTTGCTGACAGTGTGACGGGTGCCATGCGTGGAGCAGATCATCCCTCACATTCCGGAGCAACTCCAGTTTTTGTAGGGTTCACACTAAGTTGCGTCCAAAAAAGTGTGACATACGGACGGACGGGCTGACACATGGACGCAGATCATTACTAGGTCTCACCGTCGAGGTGTACCGGATGACAAAAATTTCAAAGTCTAAGGATTAAGCGGTGAATGATTAAGCATCTCTTAACCACCAATGTCTGTACATGAAAAAATACCCAACATCGTGAGTTAGGCTGCAATTAAAAATCTATAGTACAGTAAGGCGAAGCCGAACCGTATAATAGATTTCTATTTGCAGCCTTACTCACAATGTTAGCTCTTCAGTCGATGATAATTGCTTTCTAAGTGACATTTCCAGGGGTTTCTTTTCGATTATCATGATTGTAGCGATATTGGTTGCTTATGTTTCACACACATTAGTGCGAGCTTT
This sequence comes from Modiolus philippinarum, assembly GCA_002080025.1. Taxonomy (NCBI): domain Eukaryota; kingdom Metazoa; phylum Mollusca; class Bivalvia; order Mytilida; family Modiolidae; genus Modiolus; species Modiolus philippinarum. The sequence continues at coordinate 34,478 of MJUU01042799.1, forward strand.
AAAAAGTCATGTGTAAAGATTAAAGGTAGTGATTGCTTTTTACACGTTATATGTATCACTTTTAACAAATAATACACACAAAATACCGAAGCTACTGTGAATTCAGTTGCTTCATATGGCCATTTAGACAATTTTTGGCTCTTTGGTGCAGATCAAGTCAAAATGTTTAGAATTCCATAAACTAAAATATGTGTTAAAGATTATAGATAATAAATTGCCAACGGTATCTCAACAGGAAAACAAAAATCAGTTAAGGACGAAGCTATGCAAGGGGGAGAAATTCCTTATTTTGAAACAAAATTTTTGTACATTTTGATGTTGCAAGTTTCCAAATAAAATCGGGTTTCGGGTCAGCAACGAAGTAATAGCTTCTGGGTTAGTGAATATCCTCGTGGACTAATAGTCACCAGCGACACCGGCTAATACAACATTCATTAGCATTACGATTGCAACAAATTAGTTATAGCAATACACAAATAAACATATCCTATCAATCAGTTGGAAGAGGCGGATCTTTCAGGGTACTTTTTACACATACGTGCGAGAAATACAGTAGCATGTCGTGGGGAATGAGAATAAAAATAATCCTGCAAATTGCATTGTATAAATTTCACGGAAAAGGCAAAAAATGACCTCTCAGTACGACAGCTTGTGAAACAAAAAATGGGAAACACATTGCACGAAAATCACCTTTTACAAGAATCTAATAATCCACGTGGTTGCGTCGTTAAGCAAAAGGAGTACATGAAATTTTGGTACGGAAACACTGTAGATTGTAAGTATTGCATGAACCTATCACCGTGTACAAAATCCGCTAGGGAGAAGACAAACAGAGTTATATATAATAAGAACCTGCACAACCATCAATTAGTCTTATTTCAAGCTGAAAAACGTCATGTTATGTCAAAGTTCCTAGACACAAATGTACTTCCTATCAAACAAACTTTTGTGACCATATAAAGGGATATTGAGTAAATGTACATGGGACAAAACCCCTATAAATACATGGAAAGATTAAGCAAATGGAACAACGCTTTAATTATTGTCCTTCATCTCGAAATCATCATGAGGTCTTCAACAAAGAGCAAACACTCCTACCTCATAATTAGTTCAAGACGGCCCCTAACACTGGTATGAAAGGACCATGTTACATATATCTCTCATCTAGATCTAGATACAACATAAGATGCTGTAAAATTGATCTTCTGTATGATATCAAAGTTGTAGATCCTCATTTAAAATCAAACAGTTTGAAAACAGCTAAATAAATAAACCTTCAATGGAACATACAGCTGTAACTTCTGCAGAACTAAAAATAAATGCAAATTCAGAGTTTCTGGGCATGGCTGTAGATCCTGTAAAAATCATAAATGTAAAACCGAAGTCTGTGGATACAGCATTTGAACCTCTAGAAAGATCATCAGGGTAAAAAAGAAATATTTTGATAGAGCTGTATATCTTTAGAAAAAACATCAAATAATTAAAATCTTAAATTACATATTTCGGTTACAGCGGTAGAGCCTATGCCTATCAATAAATGGAACATAACATATTCTGCATACAACTATCCTGTAAATTCTTATTGCTAAATAGAAGTTGAGGAAAAAGTTGTAATTCCCCGAAACAAAACCATCAAAATATCGGGATACACCTGTACAGTCTATACAAATGATGAATATCACAGTTTGTTGATACAGTCGCAAGTGCTGCAGAATACGAGTTAAAATCAAGTTGAATGATGCCGACAAATATGACAGATTCGATTATAAAACTAACAAAACTCCCGTGCTAGAATATTTATTAACCGTGTCCGCCTAGTTCTATATTATCATTTCGAAAAATTGAAAAGAAAGTATTATAGATAGACAGACGAAATAGTGAACGAATGAAAATCACAATAAAGATTGACACATAAAATAGTGAACGAATGAAAATCACAATAAGATAGACCAAATAGTGAACGAATGAAAATCACAATAAAGATGGACAGACGAAATAGTGAACGAATGAAAATCACAATAAAAATGGACACACAAATAAGTGAACAATTGAAAACCACAATAAAGATCGACGGAAAAAGTAATGAACGAACGTAAAGCACTATATCTTCACTCAAGTATAGAAGAATAGAAATGGGCTAAATAAGAAAAAAATACATCAATGAATGAATGGATTTCGTGTATGCTACAGTGAGTGAAATTGATAATGATATAACAACATTTGATTAACAGAATTATCACACCCTATTACCGGCAACTGGGGCAACAGTGTTATAGGGACCAGCAGACGCTACAAGTTTAAATCAAGCGTGACATGTAGTTTGAAATTATGCTCTTTGATGCATTATTCAATATTTTAAAGTTATATTAAGCACACTTCCGTGTTGACCATATAATTTGGAATCTGTTAGCAAAATTTAAAGCTGCAACGTCAACTAATTAACAAATTGGAGGGATTATAAAATTATAATTTCGTTGTTGTACTTGCAAGTTTTCCCTTTCGAAGCATCTTTCTTTCAAACAGCATATTTATCGTAGTAGTTTTAAGTTTTTTTCTTTCATTACCTAGACCAAGAACTTAATCAGATGAAAAATAACTTTAACATTAGTGGATGAATATCATCTGTGATGATATTGTGGTGTCGTGAACAGCAGATTGAAATATCTGTGGCAAACACCGTCAGCCGATGTAAGCAATCGGGACCAGGTCCATTAAACTATATAAAAGTCGCTAAAAATATTTCATACATGTAATTACATATCAAATATGTAAACTCACCCCCGACTTTGCTCTCGGGACGAGAGTCTTGTGATTGTGGCCTATTTTTGACGTCAGTAACCCGAGATACGGAGCTAATGTATCAGAAACCTTTGTCGGTCTAACTTCGTAAGCCACTTAATTGTAGCCGTTATCATTAATGATATAACGTGGTATCTACCTAGCTCGGTATATCACAAATATGCCTTGCATGGTTTATAACCGGTATTTATAACATGTATCCCAGCAGTTAATGTTCGTATCGAAAACCAGTCTTTTTTGTCTTTTTTACCCTTTAATGGTACTTACTTACCATTATTGTTCTGAATTTACATGACAATTCGGCCTTCATTACCACAAAGCCAGTGTTCAAATTCGCATTAGGCAGATAGTGCGTTGGGATATTTTGTTACCGCTATTCAACCTCAATTCCATTAGGTTTAATGCTATCGAGGAGAGGTATCTTGCTCTCGATTTGACGCGACATTCTGTGAGGTTGGTTAACATCCATTTATTGTGTTGCCTGCGTTCATGCAGTGGTGACATATAGGGGACACTATCAGTTATCTACGTTTATACCCGTAGACATTGAGATTGTACCACCCTGAAGCTTCTGTGTATGGTGGTGATCAGGGTTAGTAGGGTGCCCAAGGTCCAAAAAGACGCTTAGTGTTCCAGTTTGGGTTAACGGAATCACACACGGCTAATTCTTGTTTTAAATGATAGAACAACTATTAAATTTCAAATTTTTAGCTGACGTAGAAAGTTCCTGTGGTCACGATTTCTCTAATTTCTCCGCTTTCAAGGGTACCCTTAAACAGTTCATTGGATATTGTATCTGTAAAGTTATAGAAAATAGTAGTACTCTCTTATATTTTAATAAAAAGTTATTCACTGTAAAGTCAAGACCTGAAATATTTATTTGAATCATAGAATGCAAGTTATTTTTGACTGGTTTTTGTAATTTATCGGTATTAATGTCGGGGTAAATTTTAGTCTAAATTAACGACATTTTCATTGAATGCGAAATAACTATGCTTTACTTCTGAAAAATTCCAACTTTAACGAAAGTACATATACGAATTGTACATATGCACCAAAAATCATGGTTGTAATGTCCACCGGTAAAGAAAAATCAACAATTAAAAAGCCAAAATTTGCGTAAAACTTTCAAATTTTAGTCGATGTGAAGACCATGCAAATTGGTCACGTTCTTTCAAGTGTACAACGAAAGATAACTCTAATCATTCTCTTGTCAAAATTACTTGACAAGCCCAAGTCTAGTTAAATAGCGGGAATCTAGTGACAATTTTACGTTGCTTGTGTTTTGAGTTTCCAAGCACATATGTTTGTTTTCACGTTTAACATACTTTTCCATATCATTTCAGATAATATAACAGGGTTTTGTTTCAGTAGGACGGTTTTACTAAGATTTATATCAGTGTGTGTTTTGGGGGGAGAATTGAATAATTTATACCAATAACAAAAGTACAATTTATTTCGCTTAAACTAAGTTTATTGTTTAGCGGTTCGTTTTAAAATTACATTCAAGCTTCCTTTAAAGAATAATCCTATAAAAGTCAGCAACGCGCAGTTCTTTATATCTGAAAGAACCCCTCATATCACGGAGGTGCAAATATTCAAAATGACGAACCTTTAAAACAAAATGCCAACTTTGAAACTTGTTGAATAAAGACAACAGACAAATCATTATAAAAAATAAAACTAAAGAACTACCCCAATAAAATTTACAATAATATTCGAATTTCGTTGCAGTTTTATCTGTGCAATGAAGCTCACTTTAAAATACATCAAAATTTTCAAAATTTTAGGAGCTGACCTATGACCCCATCTAAAATAAAATGTGACCAAATACAATCTCTACGACATCGTCATTTCGATGCGCCATGGTATCTCCTTTCCAAACATGTATAATACAGGTGTGTGTTATTCCGTTAACCCAAAATCGGAAAATCGTCTCTTGGGCACCCTACTAGGTGGTACAATCTCGATGCCTACGTGTAGAAACGTAGGTAACGGATTTATCCCTGGCTTGGCCTTTTATAACACCGAAAAGGCATATGAATGTACGTGAATCTGTACTTCATTTCAATGTCATCTGCGTTTCGCAATTAAATATAATTTATCTTCTTTCCCCCGCCTATCTCAGCCTGCAGAGATAAAAAGCCATATCCGGTTGACCCGGACTTATGAAGAGGTTGACCAGGAGTTATCAAGGCAATTCTCCCAATGTTTACAAGCAATATCTTTTTTATCCGTTTTGCAAGAAATATATCTTAATTGGAGAAAGAATCAGTTATATTTTCCGTTTTTAATTTTGTAAACAAATTACCGTCACAAATACACAATAATAGGAACGAGACATTCGAAAAAATACGGAAACTAGGTCGCTGATAACTTCATCAGAGCCACCATTTTGTTAACATTGGAACGTCATAAAAGTGCCTAAGAACTGGAAGACAAATGTAAACAATGAGAGGTTTTGCAATGAAAAAATCAACTTTATTTTGATTTGCTTAAATGGTTCCATGAAAAAATGTCTAAATTTAATAACTTTAGCCGACAAAAAATATTGTGAAGTCATAAAAAACAACAAAGCATTTCCCATTTTGAAAAAAACTGAAACGAATGAACCTAATTTCCCGCTCAACCTTGGGAGAATTTGACACAAAACCTAATAAAGCATTGTAAAGAAATAAGAAATAAAAGACGATAAACACGTTATCTGAATTTTGAAAGCTGGAATATTGTAAAATATCACCCCCCCCCCCTCACCAGAATATGAAGGTTGTGCTTCATATTCAGGCTCACGGGATGATATTTTACGATATACAGATGTCAAAATCCAGATAACATATACATATATGCAAAAAATGCCCCAGGATGGAACCTTAGGTACCAACCTCAGACTTTACCGTTTTTAGGCGATTTGGTTTCGGTTAAGTGATTTCTTAGGGCTATTTATGTTTTGGCGCCAGATATAACTTATCAACGTCATAGAATATGTGACGTTAGCACAAAGGAATTCAATGGTGCTGGCGCTAGCAACGTTCTTAACAACGAGACGGATGCATGAGTTTTGTACCAACGGGCTACCAACCAATCAGAAGCCGACATTTATTACCAACAGGTGATAATATCTGTTCTCTTGCGTCGTCGTCGCCCTCTTCAGCGTCACAAAACATTTCTGTCACATTTATCTCAGGAACCATGCATCCGAGCCATCTTCAATTTGGCATGGGTTATTAGTATGGGGACCTATACCGTATAATAGAGTTTGGTATCTCTCGCATGCCCACTTCCTATTTGACGGAACTTAGATTAATTTTTTGTCTTGACAATTTCTGTCACGTCTTTTTTCAGGAACCATAAATCCCAGCCTTCTGCAACATGTAGTGTTAGTATGGTACCTACATCGGGTAACAGAGTTTGGTATCTCTCACAGGCCAAGTCCCTGTTTGCTGATCAAGGTCACAAAAAAAAACTGTCACATTTTCTCAGGAACCACATGTCCAAGCCTTCTGAAATTTAGCATGGAGTATCAGTATGGGGACCTTTACTGTGTAATAGAGTTTTGGGTCTCCCGCATGCTTGACGAGCTTAGAATATTTTTGAGTCATGAAAATTCTTTCATGTTTTTCTTATGAACCACAGATCCCTGCATTCTGCAATTTGGAATGAAGTATCAGTATTTACACCAATATACTGTGTAAGAGGGTCTGGGATCTCTTGCATGCTCACTTCCTGTTTGATAGAACTTAGAATTTATTTTTTCGTTATCAGGCAGGCGACACATGTCTTCCCTGAAAGACTTACTGCTACGTATTACATATCACTGTTCAAATCGAGACAAATGATACAACTCTGAAATCTTATACATATTTATAAAAGCTAACATGTCACATGGTTCTGTTCGTTGGCATCAATGCGAATACTGTTTCTACAAGTATTGTTATAGACATTTCGACATTTTAAGCAATTGTTTTTTTTTCAAAATACTAAAAGGAATAAATAGTATATGCAATTTTTCAGGTCAGGTTTTTTTTCTCTAACATCGGACAAGGAAATCCACTATTTTCGCGTTGCATGATTTTTCTGTCTTACACAGGGGAGGGGGGTGGGTGTGTAAGACAAGCTACACGCGTATATTCCCGCCAGTTTCTATATCCTAAAGATATACACATTGTAGTCCACATATATCGAAAAGTATATAATTGAAAATATAAAATATTATATTAACTTCTTTAAAACGTCAAAATTTGAAAACAAATAATAAATGCCTAAACAATGCACCGAAATAACCCCGGACTCGGGCGCGTGCTCAATGCTCTATGACGTCGTGAAAAGGGGAGTAATTCACTGATGTCAACAATGGCGTTTCGACGGTGATTTGTTTAATCATAGACTTATTATACATTATGTATAATAAGTCTATGGTTTATTTTTTAGATTTTGAGGGGGGGAATAATCAAACACCAGTGAGAGGGTCAGACAAAAAATCTCAGACACCCTCGGGTAAGATTTCTCGTCTCGGACTCAGCAGGCTTCGTCCGAGTACTTGAAATCCTACCATTGAGTGTCTGAGATATTTCTTTCTCAACATCGCCCTGGTGTTAGATTCTTATAATCCGTCAGGGACTTCTTTATTGCGTCTATTAGGTAAGTGTTGATTCCATGGCTACTGTCAAACGCAAGAGTCCTCCCCACAAAAGCCCCGTGACAAAAAAAACCCCCAAAAAAACACATACTGAAAAAAAAAATAAAAAACAAAACCAAAAAAAAAATTGTATTGTATAGAATTTTTTTCTTGAAAGTTCTGATATAATTAAAAAGTGAACAAAATGCTTCTGAGCAATAATAACAGATTTCAAGTATTTCTAAATATTGAAACCATTTATTTCATATTTTTCTTCTCAACTGAGATAATTTTTGATTTGTTTTATTTCTTAATGCAGTAATTAGGATAACATGTGGTGTTGTTATTTAACATGTCATCCTTGAGTGTATGTTAGTGCTCTGGAGTTTTTAACAACCAACTAAGTTGTGGTACCAGGGATACATCTATATCCACCAGAAAGATCTTCCTAATGGTGCTCTTGCCTCGGATTGTGAAAAACTACACCGAGACAGATGCCCTGCACAGCTAGACTTACGAGGGCAGGAAGTCATCACTCAGCTGAATGACCACAACCATGGACCTGAGCCGTCACGCTAACAGGTTCTTGATGTCACAGCTACCATTGAGCGGCGTGCTTAGACACTGAAGAAACTCCTAAGCAGATAGTAAGCATAGCTGTTGTTAACGTTACAGAGTGTATAGCTGTCCAGTTACCACCAAGCAGACATATAAAACGTGGGATACTACGTAACGACATATAAAACGTGGGATACTACGTAACACGAAAAAAGCTGGTAACTCCTCAAACTGTGGTAATTCCAGAGAATACATGGTGACTAACAGCGACGAACACTTCTTTTTGTATGACAGTGATACTGATGTTTTCCTCAGAGACCAACCTTAGAGCATTACAACTACTTGACACTGGTTTGCAGATGGAACTTTTAACGTTGCACCTGAGCTTTTTTATCAAGTGTACTTCATTTTTACGAGCTTGTACGCTATCCTGCCTGTTTCTGATGAATTTTTGGTCTTTTAATTGCTCTGTTTTGGACTGATGGTTTGGTTCCCACTATGCATCATCTGGTGCTTAACAGGTTTTTGTTGCACAAGAATTATTAGGTCTTTAGTCATGTGGAGGGTGGCATTTGTTCTCTGAATGGGTATTCTTCATTCAGGAAAAAATCCCCCATTTGATACCAAGATACCAAACATATAAAATACAATGTATGATAACTAATGGGGACTTTTGATCAGATGCTTTTGTCGGGGGGGGCTTTTGTCTGGGAAGCATTTGTCCTCAACCCCTTGTTCATAAATCATACCCACTTTAGAAGATGTCCCATGCTTTTTAGTCATTTACCGGAAGCTTTATCTCAAGCATATTCGCGTATTTCAAGAAAACGGCAAACATAACACACAATACCGATATAAAAGGAAGCTTAAATGTGGCCATTTAGATTTTATTTCAAGATAGTATCGTGGATTCTAAATTTGACTTAGAAATCTGATGACTATTAGTGTGGCTCTGTCCGCTTTTTTAAAACTGGATATTAAGGTAAACTTTAACCTTGATCATTCATCCAGACAATATAGGCCAATATAATCTAATCTTTTATCTAGAACCTTGTGACAGTCTAAGGAAAATTTACTGACAAAATGCCCTAAATCTGTCTGCTCTAGTATCTCAGATCTAGACTGAAACAATAACATTATCCAGGGGCAATCATACGTGTAATATGAGTCCATTTGACCCAGTTGTTAATAGGAACAACGTAACTCTCCAGGGAGCATCTAACGACATCAGGAATCTGGTGACTATCCAAATAAGAAAAAGAAGGGAAACGGGGAATGTGTCAAAGAGACAACGACCCCAAGGGGAGCAACAACAACTCAAAGCCACCATAAGATCTTCAATGAACGGTGAGGAAACCCCACATCCAACGGTAGGTCGGAGTTGGCCCCTAAATAAAAGAGTAATCAAGTTCAGCGAAATAAGCATCTTCCTAGACTCCGATAGACATAAAGTGAACTAACTAGAAAACAGACAAGACACACAAAGGCTTAATAAATTTCCTGACTTAGGACAGGCGCAAACCTGCTGCGGCGGGGTTAAACTAGTTTTATTGGGCCAAAACCTTCCCCCTATAGCCAATGTGATAAATAAAAAAACGATCGTAACAACAGTAAAATTCAGTTGGCAACAGGACTGAGTCAACTGTGAAAAATGAAACTGAAAGAACTAAATATACGGACATAAACATGAAATCACAAGAGACTACTAGCAGTTAACTGACATGCCAGCTCCAGACCCATTACCAACTGACAAATTTATGTACCCTCAGTATACAGCTTCCATCAAGATCCCTTCCTGTGAGGAGTTTAGCATAATGATTTCATGTATATACCGGAATACATAACCCGTGTCCATGCAATACTGATTTTAGAAATTTAGAATGTGTTTAGTTAAAATGCAAAGACCCTATCAAAAAATCAATGTTAATACCAAAGAAGGCCATACGTAATGGCCAAAGCTCATCAACGGACACAACATCATAAATCTGCCTGCTCTAGCATCTCGGATCTGGATGAAGACCAATAATATAAGCGTTGTTGCATAGCTTGGTTCTACTATGTACATGTATTTGTAGAGACTTTGCATCTACTCATATCCTTTTATCGTTTACGGACATTTTCAGCTAGATTCACGTCTTCCCGGATTTAACATTACCGATTTCCGGATTTCTTGATGTCACTCTGTTTTTTTCAGATTTCTTTTTTTTAGATTTCACACTGTTATTGCTTTAGTTTTTTGTATTGTATTATATTAAAGTGTTTGTGTGTTTTGTTGGTGTGTAGATTCTTCCGTAAATGGTGGTTTACAGTGGGAGATGACCCATGTGAGATCGATGCACGCGACCTCAACTCACAACGGTAAATGACCAACCAGAAGTGTTGATTTTTGTGATACAGCAATTGTAACCATGACTTAACGTCATAAAAAACCTGACGTCACAATGTGCTGAACACTCACATGGTGACAACGTTGTTCAAACAGCAAAGGTTTCCAGACGTTTCTTTTCGCTATTTACGAAAGAAATAGGTATGGCACGAGATAGTAACAAAAATGCGGTATACCTAGTATTTCAAAAGGAAACTAGGGGTTTTCTTGCGAAATACTAGGTATATCGCACGTTAACCATGGGTTTCCGATCGTTATACAAAGTTTTCGGCGAAACTAGGGGTTTGCGACGGAAACCCATAGTTTCCGATCGGTATCGTTAATTCGAGTTTAAAACGAAAACGCTATTCATAGTTTTAGCCAATCAGAAACGAGAAACGGAAATCACTTTTTGATATTTAACGTTCGTCCAATCAGAAACGGAAAACGGTATTCAGGGTTTAATTAAACCAATCAAAATCGTTTTTTTTTTTTTCTGTTTACCGCTTATATTTCTCTCTTTTTTATTCAAATTTCGTATCTTTTATTTATTTTATATATTTTGATATTATAAATTAATTATCAAATAGAGTTGTACCTTTGACAAATTTAGGTCGGTTAAAAGCTCTATAGAGCTTATGTTTGTCTGTTATATTTAACATGCCGACTTTAAATAAAACTTATTTATTATTTTTTATTTATAGGTGCGAATGGATATCAGATTCGCGAGTCATGAGAAGATTCGATCTCGACTGTCTATATTCACCTGTACCAGTTAAAAGTTGTGAAATATCGCCGTTTTAGACTTAGTTTAAAAAGAATATTCAATTTAACTAATCTATAAAGCAAAGATTTTTATTTTCATATAACTTGATGTGTACTGTGTTTCGAAATTAAAAAAAAATCATGAGATTTTGTATGAAAAATAATTAATTTGATAAGCAGTTAAAAAAACAAAAACTCGGTCTTATAAATGATCAAAACAATTCAGTAAGAAGTTTTATAATTTGGAAGTTAAAAATTTCATGAATTTTAGCATTTAAGAGGAATGAAAAGTATACTTTTAAGTTTACGGTTTAAACTTACCTTATAAAAATGACAAAAACAATAAAGTGTTTGAAAATTTAACTTCATGATATCCTTTCGAAAGACTTCGATATGTTGGGAAATAAAAAATTATGAAACTTAGTATAGAATAGACAGAATAGTTAGATTTTTAATCTCAGTCTTTAAAAATGACAAAAACAATTCAGCGTTTTGAAAATTTTACACCATAGTATCCTTTGGGAGGAGTTTTATAATTCCTGAACCAAAAACTTGATGAATTTTATCATTAAAAAGATATGAAAAGTAAAATTTTTAGTCGACGGTTTATACTAACTCTTTAAGAATGTCAAAAAAGTTAAGTGTTTTGAAAATTTTACTTCATTATATCCTTGCGAAGAAGTTTGATATGTTGCGAAATACAAAAATCATCAAATGTAGCATAGAAAAGGTATGAAAAGTAAGATTTTGAAACACAGTTTAAGCGAAGTCTATAAAAATGACAAAAAAAAATCAGTGTTTTGAAAATTTAACATCATAATATCCTTTCGGAGGAGTTTTATAATTCGCGAAGCAAAAAACTTGATGAATTTTAGCATTAAAAGGATATGCAAGTAAAATTTTTAGTCTGCGATGTAAACTAGCTCTTGAAAAATGACAAAAAAGCAACATATCAAACTTCTTCGCAAGGATATATTTAATCCGTTAAATTGGCTTTCGATTCCAGTGACCTGAAAAATTTACATATATACTGGCCTCTCACTGATACTGCCGATGTCTGCTGAAATACATGAAGACTCTTTACCAAACCCTTCGGGAAGTTTTGAGTTTGATTTTTCTTCCGTAGTGCGACAGTGTTTTACCAGCAGACTAGATTCCTTGAGCTAGCCGGCAGTTTAGCGGCGAGCACTCTTTGACCCTTCTTTCAAAATTACGTTTGTCTTATGCTTTTTCTGTTCCAAGATAGTGGTCATTGAGTTAGTAGTCTACCTGTATTGGGTTTTATTCGCGTGTTTATGATACTATAGGGAAACTGGATAGAGAAAGGGGAGGTTTGGGTACCCATAAACCGGTTTAACCCTACCACTGGCTTTTGCTGGTGCCGGTACCAAGTCCGGCTATCCCGAGTTCCTATCGTTATTTATGTTTGTCTCTTGTTTTCATTATTGTTTTTCTGGTGCAGTTTGCTTGTAGATTGTGGCATGTGATTGTAGTTCCTGGCCATTGTAGGTGTTTGCTGTTTTCCTGTTTTTGTAATAATGAAGTAAAATTTTCAAAACACTTAACTTTTTTGACATTTTTAAAGACTTAGTATAAACCGTCGACATAAAATTTTACTTTTCATATCTTTTTAATGCTAAAATTCATCAAGTTTTTGGTTTGCGAATTATAAGACTCCTCTCAAAAGATACTATGGAGTAAAATTTTCAAAACACTGAATTTTTTTCGTCATTTTTATAGACTTAGTTTAAACCACTGTTTCAAAATCTTACTTTTCATACCTTTTCTATGTTAAATTTGATAATTTTTTTATTTCGCAACATATCAAACTTCTTCGCAAGGATATAATGAAGTAAAATTTTCAAAACACTTAACTTTTTTGACATTTTTAAAGACTTAGTATAAACCGTCGACTTAAAATTTCACTTTTCATATCTTTTTAATGCTAAAATTCATCAAGTTTTTGGTTCGGGAATTATAAAACTCCTCTCAAAGGATACTATGGTGTAAAATTTTCAAAACACTGAATTGTTTTTGTCATTTTTAAAGACTGAGTTTAAACCACTGATTAAAAAATCTTACTTTTCTGTCTATTCTATGCTAAATTTCATATTTTTTTTATTTCGCAACATATCAAACTCTTTCGAAAGGATATCATAAACTAAAATTTTCAAAACACTTTATTGTTTTTGTCATTTTTAAAGAGTAAGTTTAAACCGTAAACTTAAAATTATACTTTTCATACCTCTTTAATGCTAAAATTCATGAAATTTTTAACTTCCAAATTATATAACTCCTGGAAAGGATATGATGAAGTAAAAGTTTTAAACTACTGAATTATTTTGATCATTTATAAGACCGACTTTTTGGGGTTTTTTTTTTTACTGCTTATCAAATTATTTATTTTTCATACCAAATTTCATGATCTTTTTTTAATTTCGAAACAGAGTACACATCCAGTTATATTAAAAGAAAAAATCTTTGCTCTAGAGATTAGTTAAATTGAATATTCTTTTTAAACTAAGTCTAAAACGGCGATATTGCACAACTTTTTCCTGGTGATGGTGAACATAATCAGTCGAGATCGAATTCTCTCAGATATCCATTCGCACCTAAATTTGTCAAAGGTACAACTCTATTTGATAATTAATTTATAATATCAAAATATATAAAATAGATAAAAGATACGAAATTGGAATAAAAAAGAGAGAAATATAAGCGATAAACAGAAAATAAAAACGATTCTGATTGGTTTGATTAAACCCTGAATACCGTTTTCCGTTTCTGATTGGACGAACGTTGAATATCAATTAGCGATTTTCGTTTCTCGTTTCTCATTGGCTAAAACTATGAATAGCGTTTTCGTTTTAAACTCGAATCAACGATACCGATCGGAAACTATGGGTTTCCGTCGCAAACTCCTAGTTTCCGTTCCATTTCAATCGAAAACTAGGGCTTTCGTCGAAATCTATGTATATCGATCGGAAACCCATAGTTAACGTGCGGTATACCTAGTATTTCGCACGAAAACCCCTAGTTTCCGTTCGAAATACTAGGTATACCGCATTTTTGTTACTATCGCGTGCCATAAATTGGATCTTGCATAAGATCAGAATTAAAGATCGGGCTATCTTTCACTCTTGTAAGAAATTCTACGTCTTTTCCTCTCGTTTCGCTACGCTCCACTCGAGAAAAGACGAAATTTCTTACACTTGTGAAAGATATCCTGATCTTTAATTTAATCTTATGTAAGATCCTATATGTCTTTTGTCTTCCGTCTTCTGGTATTCTTGCTTTTTTTTCTTGTCTCTGGATTTTTGATTTATGTATTCTTGTGCTTTGTTCCTTCGGTATTCTACTGCCGTTGTTTTATTTAAAAACTATGACCCGATTCACTAATGGATGACACATCAAGTACTGTCCACGATGCCTTTTTGACCAAGCCATATTAAAATAATTGTATAATTGATAGTCCTGTATGTGATAAAGTCAATTTGACGCCTTTCATTCCTTTATTTGGTAGTAAAATTAATTGTAGCAATTCATGAATATATGAATGACAGACGGACGAGCTGGTATCGGGCTAACAATGAAGTTGATGATAACCTACTAAGCATGATGTGTCTACATTAATGTACAGAATGTGTTGTATCTTTACTATTACTGTCAGATACCATGGAAACATTCATTTTTTTTCTTTTATTAGTCATTGAGGGTCATGGAGAATCTAAAGAATGATTTTGCAAATAAAACCAGTAGTAAATTGCACAAAATAAAAGAATATAAATTCTACGAAGCTCATCTCTCATGCTGTTTCCGACTTCAAATTTTGTAAAATTATCTTCTGTCATTGTTTGCCTCATCTGCTGAACACGATAGCATACATTTGTAGACAGTGAAAATTTATTTGTCTGTTATGCAGCCGTCGAACTTTGTACAGTCTTGACAAATGAAAGCAAGGTAGAAAATATTCTAAATTTATTAAATATAGCAAACATTGCTGTAATGAATATATATTTTAAAGAAATATGCTTCGAAAATTGTAAACTTGAATAAAGAACGACGAAATGATAACGTTATTATCTCTATATTTTGTTTATTTATTTTCATTGCAGCTTCAAACGTTTGGGACAGGTTCCAAATGATATGATTAACTCTCAGGTATGCTTAGTACAGCTCACAAATATATTAAAATGCACTAAATACAATAATTTCATGCTACCTGTCACGCTTGATTTAAACTTGAAACGTCTGTTGGTCCCTATAGCACTGCTACCCCAGTTGCCGGTAATAGGGTGTGATTATGTGATCCACTTACCTTTCGGGAAAAGTAAATTCCATTGTGCATTTGTGAGTATCCTTCTCTTTTTTAGGTCTGACAAGATGCTCTTGCTTTTTTTACTAGTAATAGTCTTCTCAAGATCAGCAGGAGGAAACTCTTGGTCAAAACTATGTCGGACAGCCTGTGGTGCAAGTTTCTGAACTAAATGACTGAAACGGAGATAATTTGATTCTTCTTCTGATACGTAGTTTGGCTTCCTGGAAATGTAGGATAACAGTACAGATACGTATTCTTTAATACTTACAACTTCATATTTATTCTTAAATAATCGCTAGTGCATTATACAAACCAAATTTTTACACTAGATACTACTCACAATTTTAACACAGAAAAGTTGTTACCTTTAACCTTGACCCCAATTTTTCGAATTTATTTTCTGCACATTTACCAAATCTAATGCCAATTCGTATCATCAAAGTTTTTTTACGTTATAAACAAGTATCTAAATTGGGTACCGAAATTTGTTATTAATCAATAGGCCCATAACCAATGGCTTAACGATTTTGAAACCATTGTAATGAAACCTAAAACAAGTCATGAATCTATAAGCTTTCTTTTATATACGGTTCACAATAAAAAGGTCCAAGGTAACAAGTAATTGTTCTTCTTGCTTTAAAACATATTTCTCACGAAGCATGAATGATGAGTACAATAACGTTTCGAAAGCATGTCAGGGGCAAAACTTTTTGTTTAGTTGAGATTGTGAAGAAATTCAGGTTTAAAAGAATAAATTAGATATTGTCTTTTAAGTATATACCAGCCATCTTTTTACACTTTGGTTCCAGTTTTTTACGATTTACAGGTACCGACATTTCATACGCATACATAAAATTGTAAATCGCAATCCAGACAATACAAAATATGATATGCTGCATGGTTTTGACTAATAACACCAATGCTTCGAAGTTGTCGTGTCCTTTCGGTCAAATGTCTAATAATTTTTTGATAGCTCGTTTTCAATGTTTTCGAGTTTATCGGCCCGAGGGTTTACAGTGTTTCTGAAAACGAGTCTGTCACTAACAATAAATGGACCCGAAGGGGCCATTCTGGTTCATCCAAGACATCGCCGAATCAGAGATGTACCCTATTTAACAAAATTCCTAGGTGAAGTTAGATTATTAATGATTATATGTATAAAAAATCGGTCACGTCTTTACTAAACGACGGCAGTAGAATACCGAATGAACAAAGCTCAAGATCACATACTGTCAGCTTTTACACGTTTTTGGAGAATGGACTTCCAAATGTTTTGGTTTTATCTGCGCTGATGAGACTGCGCATATGCAGAAAATAAATTAACAGTGACTTCGGTATTTTGTTGTTTACAAATCAAAGTCCAGAGACAATGCAAAAGCAAGAACACCAGAAGACGGAAGACCAAAGACACTACAAGCCCACAAACACACAAACACTACATATGCAACACAAAAAAATTAAAGCACTAACAGTGTGAACTTTCAAAAAGCAGAATGAAGGGATAAGTATATTCAGACTCGTCAAGGCTGTGATCTTAAACTGATAAAAAAAAACTGGCCCAGTCCTTTAATTTCAGCTTCTGTTATATAGATGATATTTTATCACTAAACAACCCTCGCTTTGGTGATTTTCTTCATCTCATTTATCCAAAAAGAGCTTGAAATTAAGGATACTACAGATACTTCCGCATCGGACTCGTTCCTTGACCTTCATCTTGAAATTGAAAACAAAGGTACATTACACACTAGGTTGTATGACAAACGCGATGACTTCACTTTTCCAATAGTAAACATCCCTTTTCTTTGTGGCAACATTCCAAAAGCACCAGCATATGGCGTTTACATCTCACAACTCATTCGCTATTATAGGGCTTGTGGTCGATACAGCGACTTTCTTGATAGAGCCCAGTTGCTTACAAATAGACTACTTAAGCAAGGGTACGTAACCAAAAACTTAAAGTCATCACTACAGAAGTTTAACGGCCGACATCACGATCTTCTCGATCGTTACGGGATATCTGTTTCCCAGATGACAACAGATCTTTCCCTCTACAACTAAAGTTTGTTTTTACTCTATCGGATTTGACTTTACTACCGGAGTTGACATGTTCAACACGGCGGGTATCTTATAAGAAGCAGGAGATGCTTACACTACCGGTACACCTGATCTCACCCTTGGTTTTTATTGGGTCCGTGTTGTTCATTTGTATGTGTGTCTTCATTTTTTTCTTTTTTGTCCCGTTCTCAAGTGGTGTCCTTGTTTCTTAGTGTTTCCGATGTTGCCTTTGACCATGGATTGTTCGTTCTTTGACTGACGGTTCGATTCTCACTTACTTAAGTTATTTCTATTAGATATATATTGGGGCAATGTCCTACGTCGGGACCATTTTCAAAAACAAGAATATGTAGAGAAAAGTGTTCGTAATCACAAAGTGTAAAAAAAATTGTGTTTTCAACAACCATTTTTCTGATTTTTGAAGAAGTTTAATATGTATTGTTTTTTAATGAATATTTATAATTACTATCATTTATTAAATAAAATGCCATTTTCACACCTTTATGGACTTTCTGAACTGACTCACGGACAGTGTGACAGGCGCCGTTTTCGAAGCAGGAGATGCTTACAATTTGAGACTGCCTGATGTCAGTCTATGTTTTTAAGAGCTCATACCGTACTTAAGTTTTGAGTAACATTTGTGGCAAAACTTTGCTTGTGTGTTTTGTCGTTGTGTTATGTCCTTGGAATTCCGTCTTCTGGTGTACCCCCCTTTTTTTTGTCGTGTGTCATTACTTTGTTTTATGTAATCTACTTCTGTTTTGCTTTTTCGATATTCCACTACGATGTTTTTCAATTACAACTCAGGGTAATTATTAAAGGAAATTAAAACATGTCTATAGTTTGTATGGACCGATTCACTAAAAGATGTATTTTTGGAAGGGATGGCAATTTCGCAGCTCTACTGTAACCGTTTATTCGGAAAACCTTTCGATCGATTAAGTGGTGTTCAATGAAATATTGAATGTTTTCAAGATGATATGAATAAATAATTAAATTCGTTTCTCTGTTTCGTGATGTACATGTAGGTAGGATACAAAAATAAATTATATAAGCATTAGATACTTTTCAATCGTCATCTCAGGAAAATGTCCCTGTGATATTCACTTTTTGTCTTAGTTTATACAATCATTTTACCATTTTAATCCATAGATATATTTTTCTTTCGTTTTTCAAACTGTACAAATTATATTATTTAGTGGAATTACAATTTTTATTTTTGTAACTTATAGTTTACTGATTTGTGCAGAGGCATGTCCAGGCCCCTCATAAAGTGCTAATCCCGGTGCCAAACCCACAGGACATTATTATTGTTTGTTTTATTAAACGGAATACATGTTCATCAATTTAATAATTATAGCATATATATTCTGTTAATACAGTACATTATAATTCAACATTTTGTTAATTCATGTGAACTCTACAATAGTCCATGGGCTGGAAACATATGCATCCCCCTACTTCCGAACCAGACCTTTTTTTCAGTCCTTCTATGTCCCCTCTTTAAAATAAAACATGTTAAAACGAACATAACCTGCATTAATAGACAGTATAGGGCCACTTTTATAGTACACCCGAAAAATTATTGTATTTTCGTTTTAACATAAGTTTCATCTTTTAAGCTCCATATTTTTACAGATAAATTATGTTCTGAAATTTGGTATCAAATTAAAGCTTATTTAATATGCTTTACAATGAACACAAGTTTTGGTACTTTACGCCAATTTTATCATCTGGGGATACAAAAAATCTACCCCTACCCTTGCAAGAAATTGCGTAAATGTCGATTTTAGGCTGTGAATTCCTTTCAGATAAACAACCCTTGTCATTTGATCTAGTTTGTATGCCTAACTTATCAGCTGTGATACAATGTTTGAAAACAAAATCATTAAAGTCCATAAAATTTTGATTTTCGGTATAAAATTTTTGAAAAATGGAATTTTTAAGAATTTTAGATTTTTCACAATTTCGACTTTTTGACATAAGGGTCGTAAAAATCTGAATACATATTTTATAATTGCCGATGCAATAATAATGTATGATATGTTAGCAACAAGTTATACGCAAACATTTTAGTTTCAGATATATTATAGGTTCATAAATGTCAAAATTAGCACCCAACCCCCCAAAAAATTAATAAAAAATTTGAAATATTCAGGCTCTAAATGATAAAAAGATATGTTTAATGGGAATTCTAGCGTGTTTTTTTCACTAAACTGACATGCAGAAGATCATTTAAGTAGATTAAAACTTTTTAAAAGGTCTTTTCGACTCTTCTGTCCGAAATTGTATGAAAAATGGGAAATTTCCATTTTTCAGAATTTCTGCTGTTTTGACTTTGAAATGCAAATACTTCATGAAATTGATATATAACTTGATGTTGATTAAATATCGTTTCACCATATCAAAGCAATTAGAAAGTATGCTTTAAGCCTTATAGTCTAACTACAGACTCATAAATTACAAACATATTACCCCTTACCACACATATTCAACACAATTTATTTAATTTTATTCAGCTTGAAAAGCTTTTAACATTGTATAAAGGTCCAATGAAATATCATTTTCAAACACCAAAACACAGAGAGCTTCATATATATCAAAAATAAGATCATGCGCCCGGTTTATGGACAGTTATTCAGCGATTTAACTTTGAATTTCGGAAAATTCTGAAACACTGAAAATTCCCATTTTCACGATAATTGTCCAAAATATTCAATTTTACCCATATTTTGGTGTCAAAATTACATATTATGATGTATCAAATGCATCTCTTGCACAGAAAGTAAAACATTAGTATGATTTGTTCATTTATATGTACAGACGGTAATATTTTTGAGTTTTTAAGTTTAATTTTGTTGGGGTAGGGGTAAGATTTTCAGTATTTAGAGACAAAATGAACACTCCTTATTTTTCTTAACAGTGTTTTTAAATAACATATGTATCGGTTAAGACATAAATTGGCATATCTGCAGATTTGCCACATATAACGATTTAAAAGTATATTTTGGACAAATCTGAAATGCTAGAAATTTCCATTTTTCATCAATTTTGGACAAAATGTTGAGTTAAAGCTGACAAGTGGGATTTGAAATATCAAATCATGACAGTATCATGCAACTTTGATATATGCAACGCAAAATTTGCGTGTGGTGGCTATATTAATGCGAACATAGACCAAAAAACACCAATCTCAGTGAAAATTTGTTTGGGTAGGGATAAGATTTTTGGTATTTACAGTCACATTTAACACCTCTTGTTTTTCTTAACAATGTTTTAAGACATCTTATGTATAGCTTAGAACAATTAATTGGCATATCTACAGATATATTCTATAGATTTGATAATTATTGCGATTTAACAGTTAACAATGGGCAAATCTGAAATGCTGAAAATTCCCATTTTCCAATTTGCGGAGAAATATTGAATTTAGTCGACCAATGTGTGTTAAAATACCAAATCATAATGTAATTCATGCAACATTGTCATATACAACACACATTTTGCATGCTCTTGTTATTTTTACGCGAACATAGACCAAAAACACAAATTTCAGGTAAAAATTGTTGAGGCATGGGTACAATTTTCGGTATTTAGAGTCACATATAACACTCCTTTTTTTTCTCTAAACTATGTTTTCAGACAACTAATGTATTGCTTAGAACAATGATTAATTGGCATATCTGCAGATATATTCTATAGATTTGATATAGATTGCGATTTAACAGTGAACTATGGACAAATCTGAAATGTTGAAAATTCCCATTTTTCATAAATTTGGGCGGAAATATTGAGTTGTACTCGACCAATGGCTGTTAAAATACAAAATCATGATGTAATTCATGCAACATTGTCATATACAACACACATTTTGCATTTTCTGGTTATTTTTATGCGAACATAGACAAAAAAAATGACAATTTCAGGGAAAATTTGTTGGGGTAGGGGTAAGATTTTCTGTAATCAGAGTTACATATAACACTCCTTGTTTTTCTAAACAATGTTTAAAGACATCAAATGTGTCGCTTGGTACAGTTAATTGGCATATAGTTGCAGAAATATCCTCTAGATTTTTCATATATAACGATATAGCAGTGGACTTTGGACAATTCTTAAATATTGAAAATTCCCAATTTTCACCAATTTCGGGCAAAATATTGAGTTTAAGTCAACAAATGGCTGTTAAAATGTAAAATCATAATATAATTTATGCAACATTGTCCTATACAACATACATTTTGCGTCTTCTGGTAATTTTTATGCGAAAATAGACAGAAAATTGACAATTTTATTGAAAATTTGTTGGGGTAGGGGTAAGTTTTATTGATATATGATGTATATATTACCTAAAAACGGCCATTATTTGTTATGGTTGTAAAGCTAATATAATAAGCTTTCATTTGATACCTATTTTAAATGATATTTGTTTACTAAAAAATAATATTAGGCAAATGAAAGACAAAGCTTATTCAAAAACGAAATTATTCAAAGGTCCCTGTATTTGGTATATTTGAAAATAAATGTTTGGTCATTTAAAATATGCTAACATTATCTTAACCTAATTTATATTGAAGAAAATAGATTGAAAAGCTAAAAACAATTTTCAGTATCAGGAATTGAGATGCACTTCGGGTTCTCTATACCATCAAACTTAAGCAATTTCAATGAAAATATCAGATTTTTCGTCAATATTTCATTGGGGTAGGGGTACGTTAAATTCCGCTATGGGACGTATTGGACATAAAAATTGTAAAAACGTGGGTTCTTTGTAAAGCTCATACAATAAGCAATCATTTGATACCTCCTTTTTATAACTTGAAGGTATTTTGTCAACATTTTGAAGCAACTGAAAGAAAAAATGGAACGAAAAACGAAATTTTCCAAAATTTCGGTAGGTGGGTCTAAAAATGGGCCGAATTCCACAAGTGCGTGCAGGTTATGATCATGTTAACATGTTTTATTTTGAAGAGGGGATGTATGCGGACTTAAAAAAATGGGTGGTGTTTGAAAGTGGGGGGGGGGG
>MJUU01042799.1:57097-73055 GCA_002080025.1 Modiolus philippinarum
GGGGGGTTATTCCAATCCATGGGCTAATAATTTCTATAGTTGGATAATTGGCAAATTAGGTTAGCTTATTTGACTTCAGTTGAAGACACTATGATTAAGACTGAAAATTTGAAAGTCATTATTAATAACTAAATACCGAAGTTACTTTAAATTTAAATTCTGCATATGCGCATTTCGACAACTTATGTCTCTTCAGTGCAGATAAAATCTAAACGTTTGGAAGACCATAAAATCAAATATATTAAAAAAACTGATAGAGAACAAATGCCCAATATGATCTAAAAGTAAAGCCAAAATCAGCTAAGGACAGAGCTTTGCATAAGGGAGATACTCCTTAGTTTTCAACAAAATTTACAGAATTTTAGATATTGCAAGGTTCGAAATACAATCGGCTTTCGGGTCAGCACTGAAGTACTGACTACTGGGCTGGTGTATACCTTCGGGGACTAACAGTCCACCAGCAGTGGCATCGACCCAGTGGTAACAAATAACTAAATACCGAAGTTACTGTAATTTTAAATTCTGCATATGCGCATTTCGACAACTTTTGTCTCTTCAGTGCAGATAAAATCTAAACGTTTGGAAGACCATAAAATCAAATATATTAAAAAAAACTGATAGAGAACAAATGCCCAATATGATCTAAAAGTAAAGCCAAAAATCAGCTAAGGACAGAGCTTTGCATGAGGGAGATACTCCTTAGTTTTCAACAAAATTTACAGAATTTTAGATGTTGCAAGATTCGAATTACAATCGGCTTTCGGGTCAGCACCGAATTATCCGTTATGTAAACAACTTGTCAATTGATTACCGATGTCTGAATGTACACATAACAGTATACAACTGAATAAAATTTTGACACAGAGTACTCGAATACCAGTTTTGCTAACCGGTTGCACCATATCCGACCGATTAACCGAGTAACCGGTTTTTCAGATAGATCAGGTCATCCCTTTACAGGAGATCCCTTTGAGTAGGTCAAAACATGCCAAATATCTCAAATCAAGATCTTAAGATGGACATTGTAGTACAGGACATACCATCTTATGATAATGAGATCCACATACAAATATGTTAAGGTAGTTCGGGAGACTAGGGTGCCCAAGGTCCAAAAAGACGCTTAGTTTTCGAGTTTGGGTTAACGGAATCACACATGGCTAATTCTTGTTTTAAATGATAGAACAACTATTAAATTTCAAATTTTTAGCTGTCGTAGAAAGTTCCTGTGGTCACGATTTCTCTAGTTTCTCCCCTTTTAATGGTATCCTTAAACATTTCTTGGGATATGGTATCTGTAAAGTTATAGAAAATAGTAGTACTCTCTTATGTTTTAATAAAAAGTTATTCACGGTAAAGTCAAGACCTGAAATATTTATTTGAATCATAGAATGCAAGTTATTTTTGACAAAGCGATATTTTTCTTATTTTTCTGTGATTGATAATTTATTTCATTCACTTTAAAATTTTAATAAAAAATAATAGGTCACCGAACTCGTTTTTCCTTGCAAAGCTTCCGAAAAAGCAAGATTTTGACCTTTTAATATAGAATATACAGAGAGAAAATACAATTTTAGAAACGTTTGTTCCATTAAAACGATAAGTTTTTGTGAAAATGAAGTACAAAGTATGTGAGAGAAACCACTTTGGAAATATGAAATAAAAAATCGGGGTCATCGGCCATATTTTTGATAAAATCATGAAAATGTGCTTTTTCCCTTATAATGTCTTTATAATTATCTCCGCATAATAAATTTAGAGTTTTGCAAAAAGTGACATATTTTGTAAGCTAGCAGCATAAGTATTATTTATTTCATTTTATCAATTATCAATAAAATATTCAAAATCATTTTAACAACATTTAAATGGTAAATTCAAATTTTCATAAGATGCGCGAGATGCATGTGCAGTTTTAGTTATCTGAACCACTTTAAATCTAGGTGAAAAGGTAAAAAAAATTGGCAAGGATATGTCAGCTACTACAAATTTCAGTAGCTTGACCTCAAGGTCAGAGTTCAAAGTCACAAGAAGACAATGATGGAATGCGACACACTTTCTCATAATGATAGGACCGACGTACAAAAATCTTAAGCCTAGATCAAAAGACGAAACCGTTCTAGTTCGGAGCTAAAAACTTCAGTAATTTGACTAAACAGACAAAGTTCAAGGTCATACGCAGGCAATTGTGGTACGTAACGTCTCATTTTTATACACCCAGATGTAAAATATTTTAAGTCTAGGTCAAAAGATGAAAGCTCGCATTGAGCTAAAAAAAACAAAATAAAACCAGTATTTTGACCCTACGGTTAAAGGCCAAGGTCACAAGAAGGCAAGTATATTCTCTGCACATTTTCTTTTGATGATACACAAACATGCAAAATGTCTTCAGTTTACATAAAAAATATACAGTTATTGACAGGAAAAGTACTGACCACCAAGTAAAGCGTTGTTTAAAACAGTTGCGAGGAGGGAAAATGTGTCCGTTACACACAAATTTGTTGATGGTGAATAAAAGGATATGGAGTAAATGCACATGAGACAAAGTCTCTACAAATACATGGTAAAAAACAAGCAAAGGAACAACGCTTTTATTGTTGTTCTTCATCTTGAAGTCACCATGAGTCTTATTATTAGGATGATTATTTTGAAAGCTATGTCTCTCTCTCTTTTTTTTATACAAAAACGTTTTACTTTCTTTTCATAATCAGTGTTCAGTAATTTATGCAGTAGAATTTTGGAAATTGGCGTTGTATGAGACGAATTTACTTCTCTTATTCAATGGTTCACACTGGAGGTTTTTTATAATTGATAACCTTACATACAAATACAAATGAATACAAATGTTACGATTGCAACTTTTAAATGGTGATACCGGTACATGTATCTAAAAGAAAATTTGGCAAGCCGAGGATAAAATTCAAAAATCAAAGATCTAAATATTTTCAAACATAGAAGCAACACAAAAAGACAAAATAAGAAAAAAAAAAGAACTGCCTTCCAAACTTAAAATAGACAGAAATGTGGATTTTTGCTCTTTGTAATTATCTTAAGCAATTTTTTCTGCTCATTTATATGTTACAATGTTTACCTTGTTGTATCTGTCTGACTTGATACTGCTTTTTTTGTTATCTGGTCCGATTGACTGCTGTTTTTTCCAGGCTTCTTACTATCTGTAAGTTCCGATTCGTTGGAGCTAGACATATCGTTTGTCTCAGATGTCTGACCAGCGGATCGCTGTACAACTTCAGTTTCTGCATCCGAGGAACATGATTTATCTTGTTGCTTCCCATTATTTGTAAGTTCTGGTTCAAATGCAGGAGGTGTACAAATGTCGTTTGTTTCAATTATATGACTATTTGAATGCTGTTGTAGCTCTTTCCCTGATTCATGAGTGAATGATTTATTTGTTGACTCTTCTTCAATTTTAATTTCTGATCCAGGAGGGCTACAAATGTCTTTTGTCTCAGTTGTCCGATTATTTGATTGCTGTTGTAGCTCTTTCCATGATTCCTGAGTGCACGATTTATATTGTGACACTTCGTTATCTTTCAGTTTAGATTCAAGAGGGCTACAAATGTCATTTGTCTCAGTTGTCTGACTATTTGAATATCTTTGTAGTTCTATATCTGATCCCTGAGTGCATGATTTATGTTGTGAACTCTCATAGTCTACAAGTTCTGATTTTGGACAGCTACAAATATCTTCGGTCTCAGTTGTCTGAATATTTGATGGCTGTTGTAAATCTGATCCTGTAGAGCTTGAATTTTGTTGACACTCTGATTCTGGAGAGCTACAACTGATATCTGTCTCTGTTATCCAATTATATGGTTTTTGTTGTAGTTTAATCCCTAAACCTTTAGAGCATGATTTATCTTGCGCCTTCTCATAATCTGTAGGTTCTGATTCAAGGGAACTGCAATTGGTTTCCGTCTGACTACTTGAATGCTGTTGTAGTTCTTTTTCAGATATCAAAGAGCATGATTTATCTGGTGGGTCCTCATTATCTATTAGTTTTGATTCAGGAAAGCTACAAATGTTTTCTGCTTCAGTTTTCTGACAATCTGAATGCTGTTGTGGTTTTTTCCCTGACTCCGGAAAGGATGATTTATTTGGTGGCCCCTCATCTTTCAGTTCAGAATCAAGAAGGCTAAAAATTTTTTCTATCTCAATTTCCAAACTATCTAATTGCTGTTGTTGTTGTTGTTCTTCAGATTTCTCAGAGCAAGACTTATTTTGTTGCCCCTCATTTTCTCTATGTTCCGATTCAGTAGAGCTACAAATGTCTTTTGTAACAGTTGTCTGACTACTCAATTGATGTTGTAGTTCTGTCTTTGTATCAATACAGCCTGTGAAACTACGCGACTCTGAACTACTCAGCGGTTTAAATTCGTTGTCTGTAAAAATGTCTTCTGTCTGAGTTTCTTGATCAGTTTTTGGCGTTTTAGGTTCAATTTGTGAAACAAAGCAGGTATTCATTTCGTCTTTCAAACCTTCCGATTATCATTTGGCTGATTTTGTCCTATCTTTGTCTTAGAAGGACATGTTTTATTTTCCACGGCACATAAATAAGGTTGACTGTTTGAGGTATATCTCTGTTACATTTTATCTACTCATTTATTCCTTTACAATCCCTTTTAAATCTGGTAGTGACAAAAAGATTTCAATTTATTCTGTCGATCTATTCCATACTATATTTTCTAAAATTTCATTAAAGAAAACAATCAACCTCATCTGAAGAAGTGATGTGATATGCAACCGTACTTTTTTCCGACGCCAACCAAGTTCCTTTGAAACAAAACTTTTTTTTCTGATCACTTATCTCATTTCCAATTTGATTACTTTTCACACAAATTTCTTCAAAATGATTTAAGTTATTTGTTGTTTTCACAGTTTGTCACAAAATAATGGATCAAAGTCTAAAATAGGCTGTTTCCAAATCACATCACGGTGATTTTAATTCTATATTAAACTGAAATAAAACAAAAGAAATGTCAAATTTTAAATAAAAAAAAATTGAGCTTATTCAACAACTTGTTTTAAGTGACTAGTAGAACTATTTAGTAGGCAAAGCTTAATGGCTTAATATACAGAAGAAAAGCCGCATTTTTGATATTTATCCTTATGTTAGTAAAAGTATCATTTATGAAAAAGGGACTATACAGCTATCATCAAGTAAAGCACTCCGTAAAATACCAACAAATACAAAAAGAGAGAATGTAAAGTGACATACAAATAATTCAGTGTATAACTGATAATTTGATAATGCTTTATATGCAGAAGATTTATTAAATTAATGACAGACGCCAAAGAAAAAATGGTCAACACATTCCTTAAACTTTACCCTGAATTGATTTTTTATTCCTGCTTTGTGCATATGCAGAAACCAAATTAACAGTAAGTTCGGTATTTTGTTATTTGTGATCT
Source organism: Modiolus philippinarum (assembly GCA_002080025.1). Classification (NCBI taxonomy): domain Eukaryota; kingdom Metazoa; phylum Mollusca; class Bivalvia; order Mytilida; family Modiolidae; genus Modiolus; species Modiolus philippinarum. The sequence continues at coordinate 62,519 of MJUU01042799.1, forward strand.
TAGACTTTTCATTTTTGTATCAACCCTAAAAATAAGATTATATGAAATTTTTAGGGGAATATATCATTTGGTTATTTCAAGATATTGTAGTAGAATATTTCAAAAAGTCTGCACGCAATTATACTTTCTTCCAAATAAGCAAAAAAAAAAAAAAAAAGAGAGAAGACATGAAAAGATTCCTCGTTCCAAAAATGTCTAAAGTACGGTTGCTAGGTACATTCCAAAAATAAGTGGTTTTTGATACTTTCAGGATATTTACCAAAATTGGATTCAGTTTTCAGAATTGTTAGTGTTAAGAACTTCATTTTTTTCCAAACACTTCCCCAAAAATAAGAGTTTATATGCTAAAAGTTTGAAAATATGAGTCTTTGACATTTTCAGGAATTTTTACCAAAGCTGGAACCAGAGTCAAAATTCCAAAAGCATATTGCACATTTTCAGACGATATGTAATAATTGTATAACAAAATTAAATAAATAAATAAAAAATGTAGGATGAGTTCCATTGACAAGCTTAGATGTGTCAAATATACATCTGGGGCCTCTTGTGTTCACAAAGATAAATACCAAAAATCCGCAAACTTACCGCACATCTGCAACCTATATGCAACAATTCTATATCAAAATTAAAACCCTTAATCTTAAAATGTAGCAGGACTTCCACTGACAAGCTCATATGTGTCAAAATAGACATCTAGGGGCCTCTTGTTTCCACCATGACCAACAGTAAAAAATCCGAAGGTTTATTGTGCATCTGCAGCATGTATGCAACAATTATATAACAAAATTAAAACCCTAAATCCAAAAATGAGTCAGCAGTACCACGGACAGACTGAAAGACAGACAGACGGACTTCGAGGACTTACAGTCTACCAGCAGAGGCATCGGACCAGTGGTAAAAAATATCATAATACCGAAGTTGCTGTTACTTTGGATTATACATATGCGCATTTTGACAACTTACAATGTATGCCTTTTTGGTGCAGATAAAATCAAAATATTTGAAGTCATATACCCAAATATGTGTAAAGTCTGATAGAGAACAAATTACCAATAAGATCTATATAGAAGAGTCAAAATTAGCCAAGGACAGAGCTATACAAGAGGGGGATATTCCTAAGTTTTGTACAAATTTTTGTTAAATTTAGATATTGCAAGTTTTTCCAGATAAAATCGGTTTTCGGGCGAGCATCGAAGTACTGGCTACTGGGTTGGCGAATGCCATAGGGGACTAAAATATTGCAAATGAAATTTTTGCAATGATATTGAAAGTCAGTTAAATTTCTCAAGTGCTTAGTGGGAACAATGTCGAAGCACAAACGACAGCCGCTACGAGTCTCGCTAATGATAAACAAAAAATGCCCATACAGAATTATTTGTTCAAAAGTGATTTAATTAAACAGTGTACGAGGTCTAAGTACTTAAAGAGATTACAAGCTGGTCGCTCTACATGTTTGTCAGTTCAGTGGGTGCTTAAAATTTATATTAGTTTTTTCACTAACTACTACAAAGAAGGCTCATTTACATATTTATAAAATGTTCTAAACGGATATTCATTGACAAACATAACTGATGTACAATCATATCCCAAAAGCAAGAGACTGTTGTTGCTTTTAATATGAAATATGAAAATGCAACAAAGACCAGTACATATAGAATATAGGACCTTTTGTTTTTGATACGGACTTTATCACGGTAATATATCAGGTGAGCCCGCTAGGGCGAACCTGATATGTTACCGTGATAAAGTCCGTATCAAAAACAAAAGGTCCTATATTCTGTTTATCGGGAATTTCCAAATATTGCAATTTCTTGGTTAAACTTTTAAAGGATGAAGTGAACTCTATCTTTGGCGAATAATTCTTGTGTAAACTGTTGTGCACAATTCTTGTTGACGTCAAGGTACTGTGACGTCACATCCTTCTGTTCGTTAGTTTGAACAGGACACGTCACGCCATTTTATTCTCGTTGGAAAAAATGTCACAAATAACGAAGGATAGCCCATTCAACTGATATAAAGCAAAAGGAAATCAATGCCGCAACATTGTAAGTATTTTTCGCTTCAAATGGAAGATAAATTCGTCAAACACACTGAAGTTTGTCATTGGCATGGCGCCTTTCTGTGGTGAACGCCGGTATGTAGGAAACAAGTAAGCCCTGAATTTGACCACATACTTCCGGGTGACAAGACGACCTTCACATTGAGTTACAAGAATAGCCTTTGAAGTGTGTGGACGTGCATTCCAGCCCAGGGGGCCTGATTGCAGACCAGTGGACATTTCCTGGATAATTACTGTACGCCTGGTTCGCAGACTTGCAGGTAACTCCACAGTATTTGTAGAATACACAACATGTGTTTTTGACGAACTGAAGAACTGATCCTCAGTTTGACGTATCTTGGCGCCATATTCAAATCTGAAAATCGAAAACAAAGATGGCCGTTTCGAAAAGTCACCCAAAGTGAATAAAGTTATTCACTTTTGATATCATTTATAAATTATTAGTTTATATTCCTTAAATTCCAGCAATTATTAGCTCACCTGGTTATGCCAGGGTAAGCTTTTGTCATAACTTTGCGTCCGTCGTCCGTCTGTCCGCCGCCGTGCGCGGTCCCGGCTGAAGAATAGGCCCGCAGCATCCTCTGAGCTTGGAGTATGAGCCATCCTAACAGAGGACCCCGAGGGAACCCCGGGATATAGAAATAGGACCCAGTATCTCCGGCTTGCGGGGTGTGACCCCTCCTAAACGGAGGCTGACCCCGAGGGTCCCGGGATATAGAAATAGGACCCATTCCGTGGTTGTGCGGGATTAATAAATACACAACCCATCTTTCGGATGGGATGTAAACTCAGGTCCACGTGTTGGAAGAAATGCCACGCTTCCTGCACGTTAAAGAACCCTTGTAGCAAGCTCTTTTTGGGGTGGTCCGTAGGTGATCGGCTACAAGGCTAAATTCCCCGCCCTTGACGATTTCAGCCTACTTTTCCAGTGGCAGTCAGAATTTCCCATCCCATGGCCATTTCCATACCCCAAAGTGATTATTTATCAACGAACTTGTTCTCGTCTTGATATAGCTGAAATATTGCTGAGTAGACGTTAAACAATATTCAATCAATCAATCAATCCGTCTGTCCGTCCGTCGTTAGCTCACTTTTAAAAATCTTCTCCTCTGAAACTACTGGAGGGATTTGTTTGAAACTTTATAGTAATCATCTATGACATGTCCTGTACAAACGATCCTCATTTTATTGTGATCCGATGAAAAACATGGCCGACGGTGATAAAAATAGAACCTAGGGGTAAATTGCAGTTTTTAGCCAATAACTCAAAAACCGATGCAGATATCAAAAATCTGACGCGGTAAAAATGTTCAGAATGCTGAGATCTATCTGCTCTGTAATTTTGATGAAAATTGGAAAACCCGTCTGAGAGTTATAGCCCTTTTTCCGTAAATTTTTCAAAATTTGTGCATTTTTTATTTTTTATTTCAAAAACTGTAACAGATAGAGGTGAAGTGTAAATTAAAAAAAATGTTCAGCATATCAATATCTACATACTCTGAAATTCTGAAGAAAATCCAAAGGCCTGTGTATGATTTATTGACCGTTTTTCACCATTTTTTTTTCTTTTTTTTCCAATGCCATCTGTTTATGGGTTATTTCCCTTTAAATTCTGTGTTCAAATCTTCTTTAGTTAAGTTTTCTCTTTTAAGCTTTAGAGAAAGTCCCTACTATCACTTCATTAAAAAAATTATTTCTTCCATAATTAAGAGCAAAAACAGTGTTTTTGTGCAAATTTCTGCCATTTTTTGCAAAAATACTTTGTTAAACTTTACCTTATTTCATGTTATAATGATTTTCCTATATAAACATATTGTGTACATTACTGGGTCTTTAATGGCGAATCACTATGATCTCTGCTGACATGTATGTTGAAGTAGTTGATCAGCTTCATAGACTGCTTAATGTAAAAAATATTAGTAAATAAAGCCTTAGTGAGCAGTTGATGAAATTAACCTGAATGGATTTGAACGAAACTTGGCATTAATGATGCTTATGAGGTGCTGACTATAATATATATATGTATTGTGACTTTTATGCCTAAATGTCATCCAACATGGCCATCTGCAGGGAACTTAATTTATTACTTTACTGTATGGAAAGAGCATACAAAGAATTGTTTATCTGAAACAACTTGGCTAGTCACAATGTATCTTAGATGGTCCCCTCCAAAACAGATGTCCGTCAAGTCTGCACCTTATGCAAATTGGCTACCAATGAAAACAAAGTTTAATATAGGAGTACATTCAAAGATCTTCTTCTTTAAAACCATTTGGCCAGTTGGAAATAAACTTTGGCACAATACTGAATTTTCTTTAAAATTGGTCCTTCAGATCCATTCCTTATCCAAGATGGCATGCAATAGGGAAAATAGTTAAATTAAAGTTGGATCATATAACATAAATGTTTAGTTACATAGTTTGAGACCCTTTAACATATAAGTTGATTTGAAGTTATGTATTGGCCATGGTCCAGGTGAGCGATACAGGCTCTTGAGAGCCTCTTGTTATAAGATAGAGTGTAATTATATATTTACACATTTTTAGGGGAAACATTTTATACCACCCCCTTTTTTGTGTGCATACATTTGTGTCTCATCGCCTGTATAGGCATTCATTTCTATTATGTTCAAATACTTTCGATTCTATATTTAAATAAAATCAAGGGATACATCACATGCTCTAATGTTAACGTTGTGATTTTAATTATCTCGTTTGATTGCTAGGAAACATCAGATATTCTGATGTTTGTGTTATATTAATCAGTCTCATTATTTCGTAGGGAACATCAGATACCCTGATGTAAACGTTAAATATTCTCATTTTCAATCGCTTACTTTTCCGTCAATTTTGACTTCGGTTTCGTTTTTCCGTATACTTTATCATACAGGCGAATAAGTTTGTATTTTCAATCATTATGGCGGATCCTATCAATATTAATACAGCTTCAGTTGATGCATTGAGACAAATCAAGAATATTGGACCTAGACGAGCTGCTATAATTATTGATGCAAGAGAGAAAATAGGACATCTCACTCTTGAAGAAATACTATATGGGACCCACTGTTAGATAGTGGGGAAATTATCTTGGATGTGACAGAAAAAGAACATGAAGCTGAACAGCAAACACAGAGCTTACAGGAACAAATACACAGAATGAACGAGATTCTGAAGCAAAAAACACAGGAAAACTTAATGTTTCAACAAACCCAAGAAATGCAACAGAATTATGAGAAAACTATTCAAGAGCAAAAATCCAAATTTAGAAAACAGATAATGGGTGTTTAAGAAACTAACAAGGCTGAATTAGACGTGATAAAATTGGATTATGAAACTAGAGAAATGCAATTAAAAGAAGACATAAAATTAAGGGATGAGAGAATAAGGCAGATGGAAGAAATAAGGATAACATCAGACAAATTCACACCACAAGGAATATATGCTGGCCGATTTGACCCATCATTTGAGTCTAAAACAAATACCTATAATTACAAAGACAGGAAACCAATACTTACTTCTTTCTCTTCGAAAGATTACCATGATCACCAAAACACAGAAAATACAGAAAAGGGGAATGGAAGCCCACCTGTTCCTAAATTATCAACATATGATGGGAAATTAGACTGGCGACCATACTTTGTTCAGTTCTCTCACATTGCTGATAAATATCATAGGTCACCTCAAGAAAGATTAGACAGATTGCTACAATGTCTAAGAGATAAAGCCTTAAAATTTTTCAGTACCAAAAATAAATCTGGCAAATTTCATTATGAACAACTATGTGAAAAGATGAACGAGAGATTTGGAAGAAAAGACCTACCACATATTTTCAGGAGACAGCTTCAAGACCTCAAACAGGAACAAGATGAATTATTAGATGAGTTTGCTGAGCGGGCACAAGAGATGTCCACAGATGGATACCCAGATATTCCAGATGAGTTTGTTTAGATAATAGCCATCGACGCATTTTTCAAAGAATGCAATGATAAAAAAGCTGCACTTACTGCAATGGACAAGAATCCGACCTCCCTTGAACAAGCTCTGCAATTTGTTTAGTGTGCTGTTGCAAACCAAAGAGTAATTCTAGGCTCCGAGAGAATGGACTTGAAAAGGGTTATGTTGACGACGAACTTGATGGAGTGAACACAGGAATTGATCCATCAGTCAGAGCTGTGAAATTTGGAGACAAGGATACTAGCTCGCAAATATCCAAATTGTAGCAAAGGTTGAAAAAAAAACAGAAGAGGGATTGGAGTAAACAAGAGTGATGGTGAAGGACATTTTGAATATTGTACCAAGACCAAGGTCAAAGTCTCCTGTAGGACAATCAACAGCCTCTCCAGTAAGATCTAGAGCTGGTAATGACTGTTTCAAGTGTGGGGAATTAGGCCATTTTGCAAGGGAGTGTCCTAACCAACAAAGAAATTTATCACCTCTCTGCGACAGGTCAAGGTCTCCCTCACCAAACTTCAGGAGAGATTTAAATGGAAACGGGTTGAGGAAATAGGCCGATCTTCAACCCATCCATATCACACTGGCCAACCTCCATTTGTAATGAATGATGGAGATTTTACAGTTTACAAGAAATATATGCTAGTTCCTGTTCAGATAAATGAAATTGAAGTATTTGCAGTAATAGACAGTGGAGCCCAAGTTTCTACAGTCCTTGCTTCAGTAGCCGTTACTAAAAGAGCGATCATTAAGCGATCCGTCAGCCGTCAACGATCAGTCATCGATCAGTGATCGATCAGTCAACAATCCGTCAAAGTCTGACGGATAGGAAAAGTAATTCACGTATTTGACGGATACAATACGTAAATTACGTGACTGACGGATGATTGATCGGTCCTATCCGTAAATGACTGATTGATAGCCTTACGTCATCTTTCAAGTTAATACATTTTGCGAAATGATAATTTCGTTTCATCACAAAAATGAATTTAGAATTGAAATATATAAAAAAAAATATTATAACACCCTATGTATATTTAATCCGTACGTTAAGGTTAATATTATATTAACTTGATGTTTCTGCTTGTACGTAGGAAATGCACAGTATATAATACAGTTTGTTCGAATGCATTAAAATTTGGAGGCTCATCTGATTTGACCAATCGTCGAAAATAGAAAAATTAAAAAAAAAGATATTAAAATAATTTATACAACTGACCATGCATGGTTAAACGTTAATTGTTAGACAATAACAGGAATGCAAATAAGAGCGAAACAAAAATTGAATGACAAAAAACAAAACAAAACAAATGATTTGACGCATTCATAAACGAAAGACTGGGAAATCCTTCTTTTCAAACACTAAATATGCTAAAATTTATTTAAATTGTGATTCATCAGGGACTATACATTACCAGAGACATATATTTACATTTAATTATATATATGTCTCTGACATTACATTGTAATGTATAGTCCCTTGATTCATGAAATATAAAATCTTCGAAGGGAATATGATGAATAAAATTTTCAAAAAATTTAAATTGTTTTGGTCATTGCTATAGACAGAATTTAAACCGTACACTAAAAATATAACTTTTCAAGCTTTAAATATGACAAAATTCATTAAAATTGTGTTTCGCAAAAGATAAAACTCCTTCGAAAGGTTATGATGAATAAAATTTTCATAAATTTAAATAGTTTTGGTCATGGTTATAGACAGAGTTTAAACTGGAGACTAAAGATCTAACTTTTCAAGCCCTAAATATGTTAAAATTCATTAAAATTGTGTTTCGCAAAAGATAAAACTCCCTCGAAGAAAGGATATGATGAATGAAATTCTTAAAATATTTCAACTGTTTTGGTCATTTTTATAGACAGAGTTTAAACTGCACACTAAAAATCTGACTTTTCAACCCTTAAGTATGCTAAAATTCATTAAAATTGTGTTTTGTAAAATAAAAAAACTTCTTCGAAAGGATATGATGAATAACATTTTCAAAACATTTAAATTCTGTTGGCAATTTTAATAGACTGAGTTTAAATCGCAGACTATGCATCTAACTTTTCAACCCTTAAATATGCTAAAATTTATTAAAATTGTGATTCGCAAAATAAAAAACTCCTGCGAAAGGATTGCATGAAGTAAAATTTACAAAAAACTGAATTGTTTTGGTCATTTTTAAAGATTGAGTTTAATCCACACACAAAAAATATGATCTTTCAACCTAAAAGAATACTTAAATTCATTAAAATTGTGCTTCACAAAATATAAAACTTCTTCAAAAGGATATGATGAATAAAATTTTCAAAATATTTAAATTGTTTTGGTCATTTTCATACACAGAGTTTAAACCGCACTCTAAAAATCTAACTTTTCAAGCCTTAAATATGTTAAAATACATTAAAATTGTTTCGCAAAAGATAAAACTCCATCGAAAGGATATGGTGAATAAAATTTTCAAAATACTTAAATTTTTGTGGTCATTTTTATAGACAGAGTTTAAACTGCACCCTAAAAATCTAACTTTTCAAGCCTTCAATATGTAAAATTTCATTAAAGATGTGTTTTGCAAAAGATAAAACTCCTTCGAAAGGATATGATGAATAAAATTTTCAAAACATTTAAATTGTTTTGGTCATTTTTATAGACAGAGTTTTAACCACACTCTAAAAATCTAACTTTTCAAGTCTTAAATATGTTAAAATTCATTAAAGGTGTGTTTCGCAAAAGATAAAACTCCTTCGAAAGGATATGATGAATAATATTTTCAAAATATTTAAAATGGTTTGGTCATCTTTATAGACAGAGTTTAAACTGCACTCTAAAAATCTAACTTTTCAAGCCTTAAATATGTGAAATTTATTAAAATTGTGTTTCGCAAAAGATAAAACTCCTTCGAAAGGATATCATGAATAAAATTTTCAAAATATTTAAATTGTTTTGGTCATTTTTATAGACAGAGTTTAAACCTCACTCTAAAAATCTAACTTTTCAAGGCTTAAATAAGTTAACACTCATTAAAATTGTGTTTCGCAAAAGATAAAACTCCTTTGAAAGGATATATGATGAATAAAATTTTCAAAACATTTAAATTGTTTTGGTGATTTTTATAGACAGAGTTTAAACCGCACACTAAATTCTAACTTTTCAAACTTCAGTATGCTAAAATTTGTTGAAATTGTGTTTCGCAAAAGATAAACTCCTTCCAAAGGATATGATGAATAAAATTTTCAAAAAATGTAAATAGTTTTGGTCATGTTTATAGGCAGAGTTTAAACTGCAGACTAAAAATCTAACTTTTCAGGCCCTATATATGTTAAAATTCATTAAAATTGTGTTTCGCAAAAGATTAAACTCCTTCGAAAGGATATGATGAATAAAATTTTTTAAATATTTCAATTGTTTTGGTCATTTTTTATAGACAGATTATATTCTAATTCGCCAGGCTTAACCGAATATAAAATATTTATTAAATAAAACTCAACACATGTTTAGGATAAGTAAGCCAAGGTGTAGCAGCTTTATTCAATAACAAAAATAGAGTCCTTAACACTGATGGCTCCACTACACCAGACACACATATAGAATAAACCTATCTACAACGAAAAATAAGATGTTAAATATACATTCAATTACAGTAAAGTAAATCATATTAAACAACGAGAAAAAAAAATTAACAGGAAAGCTGCTACGTGACTGGCAAACTTCGAATAAACCTATTCTATCATATAAAGGTATATATACCCAATACTATAAACGCGCATGAAATGCACGGCGCGGGAACTCATCTACCCGTAACATCTTATACCGCATTGCAGAACATATCAACCAATGAATATTTGTTTAAACATATCTACATAAACAAATGACCACGTGTACTACTGTCAAACGCCTATCACGTGATTTGTTGTTGTAAACAAATACACGTGTTCACTCACATATGCTCCGCTATCTTTAATAAATATATGGTTAAACCGCACACTAAAAACCTAACTTTTCAAGACTTAGATATGTCAAAATTCATTAAAATTATGTTGTGCAAAATATAGAACTCCTTTGAAATAATATGATGAATAAAATTTGCAAAAAAATATTGTTTTGGTCATTTTCAAAGATTGAGTCTAAAACGCAGACTTTGTATTATGCAGTTAGATACCCAGTTCTCATTCACAAATACATGTAAACGATTTAAATTGAAACAAAATACAGCATTCGTAATTTAATCAAACTGTTTCTTTATATTCGAAAAAGATGTATCTAACAACCTGGTTAACACACGAGAATACTATTTACGTATCCGTCATACGTGATTTACTGATTGATACAACACGTAATTGACGGATGCGATCAGTAAAATACGTTTACATCCGTAAAATACGTTTACTATCCATAAAATACGTACACATCCGTTATTCATGGATCCGTCATCGATCAGTGAAAAATCAGTCATCAATCAGTCAAAAATCCGTCATCAATCAGTCAACAATCTGTCAATAAGTAACGGCTACTGATACAAGGACTGTA